>PITB01026401.1:0-21573 GCA_004024585.1 Paradoxurus hermaphroditus | reverse complement strand
GGGGACACCGGAGACGGGGGTGAGGGTGGGGGGGAGCAGTGATGGGGCCGCGGGCCGAGGGGCGGCAGGGAAGGAGGTGGTCCGATTCTGGTGTATTTATTTCGCAGGAGCCCAGACGGGTCTCACTGACGGGTCACATGCGGGGGTGAGGGAGGAGCCAGGGCCCACTCCTGGGGACACAGGACCTGTGCTTGGCATTGGTGCCGCAGCTGTGACTCTGGGCATGCAGAGAGGGGCCTTGGCTGCAACCAGGGGCCAGTGGATTAAGAAGCAAGACCGACAGCATGTGCTAAGGGAGGGGGGAGCCTTTCAGGAAGATTGCAAATGTTCATCCCATGCTTGCTCAAATGCACCGCCCCCCTCGCCCCAGGGGAAAAGGCAGCAGCAGCTCAGAATTTTTTTTTTCTTCCACGAGCAGTGGCTGGATTAATCTTCCAGCGCTAAGCAACATATTGGAACTTGGCAAAGGTGATGCGGCCCCTGAAAGTGGCTGCTGCCGCCGTGTCGGCCGGGGATGTCTGGCCAAGTACTTCTCCCAGAGGTCCCAGGGTGGGGGGCTTGTGGGGAGGGCCGCTAGGCAGGATGCAAGACGGGAGCTCCTGGCGTCTGATCATCAGACGTCCCTGTCGTTCCCCAGGACTGGCCGGCCCCGGCCAGAGGGAGTCATCAGCACCGGCATGGCCCGGAAGCCAAAAACAAGACGACTCAACCCTAGAGGGAACGTGCACCACACCGCCCGCGCCTTTCAGAAAGAGCCCTGCTGTTGTTTCTTTAAAAAAAATTTTATTTATTTATTTATTTTGAAAGCGAGAGAGAGACAGAGCACAAACAGGGGCGGGGCAGAGAGAGAGGGAGACACAGGATCCGAAGCAGGTTCCAGGCTCCGAGCTGTCAGCACCGAGCCCGATGCAGGACTCGAACCCACGAACCGTGAGATCGTGACCTGAGCTGAAGTCGGACGCCGAACCGACTGAGCCACCCAGGTGCCCCTGCTGCTGTTTCTTCAGATTCGTTTTTTCCCTCGGGAGGGTTTATCCGGCTTGGGCCGGCCTCCGTGTGATCGGTGTCTTACCTGCAGAGGGGTCTGGACGCGTGTCAGCTTCTGGACAGCCCGTGCCTCTTTGGAGAGCAATCCCCAGGGAGAAATGAACAGTGCTCGCTGCCGATGACCGGGAGGGGGCTTTGCTTCTGACTGGAGCGAGAGGCGAGCCGGCCTCATTTGTAGGCTCGCAGTTTTCTGCAGAGAACTCATCTGCTCTGGAGATTAGCGCGGAATTTCTGTTGCGGCCCAGGCGCTGAGAATGGGGTGTTTTTTCTCTCCAATTCCTAGCACGTGACCCCCGTTGATCCCTGAAGATTTCTTTCTTCAATTTTTCATTACTCTCTTCGCCCTCATATGCCAACGCCCCCGCCCCCATCACAGGCAACCCTTCTATTCCGTTTAATGGACTTCTCTTTTGTTTGTATGTGCACCTTCAAAATATGCATTCAATTTTTTTAATGTTCATTTGTTTTTGAAAGAGAGAGAGAGAGAGTGACAGAGCATGAGCAGGGGAGGGACAGAGAGGAGGGAGACAAAGAACTCGAAGTGGGCTCCAGGCTCCAAGCTGTCAGCACAGAGCCGGATGTGGAGCTCAAACCCATGAACCGTGAGATCATGACTTGAGCTGAAGTTGGACGCTTAACTGACTGAGCCACCCAGGCGCCCCAAAATATGCATTTTGTAACTTACCTAAATGGTAGGGTCCTATCAATCTCATTGTTGCCCACTTTTTTTTTTCACTTAGCATTGTGTTTTTAAGATTCTTCTATGTTGCAAAACGTGCATCTAATCCTTTGCTTCTAAGTGTTAGTACACTCCAAAGCATAAATACCCCACATCCTACCGATTCTCTTCACTTACGTTAATTCCAGTTACCTGGACTATTTCCGGGACTCTCCTGCACTAACCAGCTGGGATTCGGGACGCAGAGACTTACTGTAAAAGAGATTTAATAGTCATTTGGGAGATGTAGGGAGATGCTTCACTGTTTAGCTTTTGATTGTTCGCTCAACAGACACTGAGCGCCCGCTCGTGATGCCGCGAGGGTAGGGAGAGCGAGGCAGCCGTCGAGTCGGTGGGACTTGGAGGCAGCAGATCTGGGTTTGAATCAGACCGTGATACCCACCGCTGGCCATGTGACCTTTGGCAAAGTGACTTTGCCTCTCTGAGCCTCAGTTTCTTCTGCAAAATGGGGAGAATGATGGTATTCATTTTGTAAGGTGATTGAAAGTGAGGTAGCTGATGTATGTCATCGCGTCGTGTACTAAAACTGGTTTAAATGGCACCCTGCAAGGGGGGTCGGATAAGTAGATGTATATATCCCTTCCATGTTCTGCTAGATCTGTGTGTGTGTGTGTGTGTGTGTGTGTGTGTGTGTGTGTGTGTGTGTGTGTGTTGGGGAGTGGTTTCCTGGCTGAGGCTGAGACAGCATCTACCCTGTTGGATACTTACTTCCGCATCGGTGTGGAGAGACCCCGATCCCCTCCAGCGTCAGCCACACGAGCCGCCTCAGTGCACTCCCTGGGACTGGGGTTCTAACACTGACAGGGCCTCCGGAAATAGACCGGTGACAGCAGGAAGGCTCATGTTGGTCCTGAACATGCTCGGAGGGTAGAACACCCTAGAAGCTGGTAGTGGGAGCCTTCAAGTGGCCGGAGAGGTCCCCAGAGGACTCCAAGACCCTGGGACCGAGTAGCCTCCAGTGCTGGAACCAGTCCATTCTCCCCCTGGTTGTCATGGCAGCAAGTCTAGGATGGAAGCCGTCATCCCAATGGGGCACCCCAGGGCTGAGATTTCTTGTGGACAGACCGCAGGGTGGCCTCAGGTCTCTACCGCAGGGTGGTCTCTGATGCCCCCGGGGAGGCTCCCCACCTGCTTTTAACATTTCATCCTCCTCTTGCCGAAAGGACCGGGGAGCTAGGAGTATCCAGCTGGGTTTGAATCCCAGCTACGCCACACGGTGGTGGTTCCCCAGAGCCGCATGGTCACACAGGGAGCGAACGAATTGGAACCTCGTGCACCAAGTCACAGAGCAGTCACGGGGGGCACGACCTTGTGCTCTGCGCTTACATAACGTGATCTCCCGTGACCCTCAGAGGGCTGGCGAAGGAGGCGCAGTTACCATGCCCATTTTGCAGACCAGAACGCCGAGGCTGTGGGGGACACAGGGTTCTCAGTTCCCCGGATTCACACTGCCGGTCGAGAGTAGATTCAGGGACTCAAACCCTGATCTTTTGGACGCCAAAGTCAAATACTGAATTTTCACAGCCCGGAAGTGAGCCTCCTGACCTCGTTCTTCTGCTCTGTAAAATGAGGTAATAGTCAATCATCACTTACTGTCTGGAGTTGTGAAGATCAAGCGGCTTGGAGTTTTTTTCTTTAATGTGAGGCTCCGGGGGCAGTCTCTAGTCTTCAGGTCCTCCTGGCTTGGGTCTTGGATGTGAAGCAGGAAGGTCATTTGGCTCAAGGAGGACCCCGGAGGTGGTGGGGAGCAGGGAGGGAGAACACTGACCAGTAGGGGGCAGTAGCTCAGTGAACCAGTAGGGGGCAGTAGCAGCACAGCCGCTGCCTCCCAAGTTCCTTCCAATCCCGGCTGTGCTACTTGGCAGCCTGTGACCTTGGGCAAGTTATTTAGCCTCTCTGGTCTCAGCTTACTCACCTGCTGATGGGAACAATAATGGCGCCTCCCTCACAGGGACACCGTGAGGGTTCTACAGACACAAAGCACCCAGAATAGCGTCCGGGACATGCTCAACTGTATAAACGACCCATGCTTGTTATTACGTGGAACTTTTTCTTTTATTGTTTATTTACTTTTGAGAGAGAGAGAGTGCGAGCAGGGGAGGGGCAGAGAGAGGGAGACCCAGAATCTGAAGCAGGCTCCAGGCTCTGAGCTGTCAGCACAGAGCCCGACGCGGGGCTTAAACTCACAAGCCATGAGATCATGACCTGAGCCGAATCCAGACAAAGTCGGATTGAGCCACCCCAGTGCCCCTGGAACTATTTTTTTAAAGTGACTTCTAAAATCAATGTTTATTATATAAAATTATATATGTTTTTACATGCTTATTATATAAAATTATATAAAAATGTTTATTATATAAAATAATCAATGGATAAAAATGTTTTTTCGGCCAGTGATATATAGTTAGAAAGTAGTTAACAAACCAAAAAAGTAAGGAAAGTTTTGTAACTTTAGCAAAACTCATCTACCGCAAATACCTTTTGCTGAAGAACGGGAAAAAGGAGAGATACCATTTGGAGTTGCCTGGGTGGTTGAAGAGTTTAGAAAGAATTTACCTGAATTATTTTGTGATGCAAAATAAAGTAAATTGAGGGAGAGAGAATGGGAGATGCTCGACAGCATAAAAAGCATTTTGGACGGAAGGTGAATTTCTGTTTTCTGCAAACTATCTGGTTGGGAGGATCCTTACCTTCTATTTGGTCTTGTAACCAAACCCTGGAGAGCATTTGCCAAGCACCGTGCTCAGCAGAAAACCATTTTGATTTGGTCCTTTCTCTTGAGGAGGTAGACCTAAATCAGTAATCATGCATATGGGGATATATGTATAATATATATAACATATACTATGTAACATATAATTAAATATAATATATAACGTATAATTAAAACCCGAGACAAGGGATTCCAAAGAGGGAACACACATTTATGAGAAAGTCTCCCAAAGAAATCTGACCTAAGCTGGGAGGGCTTCCCTGAGGCGGTGACATTTGATCTGAGAGCTGAAGGATGAATAGGAGTTAACTGAGTAAAGAAAAGACAACAGAGCAGTTGCGGCAGTGAGAACAGCCCGTGGAAGGGCCCTGGGGTGGCATTCCTGGGAAAGAGAGCCCGCGTGGTTGGAGCGCAAGGCCGAGGGGAGCCCAGCGTGAGGTGAGGCCGGGGACACCTGCGGGGCCGTGGTATGACCGCTCGGCTGTATTCTGAGAGTGGTTCTGAGGGAAATTCTGTTCTCACAGGCGGACGGCCTGATCCGATCTGTTTTATAAAGGCCTCCCCAGCAGCAGTGCGGGTTTCGAATCCGGGAGAGGACTTGGGGCCACATGACGACATGACGAAGGCGCCGAACTGACAACAGAGAGCTTCGTGTATTGGCCGAGCCCCCTATGCCCCACCCTCTCCGCAGCACCTACTTCCTGGAAGGGGGGAGGGCAGTGTGACCCCAGCCAGGGGGAGATTTCGTTCTGCAGGGAATCGTGGTGTAGGGCTCCTCCCCGAAAATCTGGAGAGACGAGCTAGGGACGGTTGCCAGTCCGTCTGTGTTGAAATCCCAGCTCTGCTGCTGTGTGACTTCAAACAAGTTACTAAATCTCCTTGTGCCTCAGTTTTCTCTTCCGGAAAACGGGGACAGCAATGACCTTGACCCACTGGATTTTCTTGGGGATTTAACAGGTCCATACAGACGTAATCTTTGCCTGGAACAGGCATGGCCTGGGAGAGCTGCTCAGTTGACATTAGTTAGAACCGTTTTTGTGTGGAGGATCAAGGTGACGATAATGAAATCTCAGAGCTCAACGTTCTAGAAGGGGTCCTGTTGATCCTTTCCACTGCCTCACCGTCTGAAGGTCTTTCTTCAAACATCACCTCCTCAGAGGGGCCTTTTCTGGTCATCTTATTCAAAAGTGCACTCCCTCGCCAGAATCCGACTTCCTCCTTGTCTGTTTCATACACAGCACTTAGCACCGTGTGTCCCACTATCTTACTATATTACTTCTTTGTTTTGTTTTCTTTTTTAGTTTATTTATTTTGAGAGAGAGAGAGCTGAGGAGGGGCAGAGAGAGAGGCAGAGAGAGAAAGAATCCCAAACAGGCTTTGCACTGCCAGCGTTGAGCCCGATGTGGGGCCCGAACCCATGAACCATGAGATCACGCCCTGAGCCAAAACCAAGAATCGGATGCTTCACCAACCGAGCCACCCAGGCGGCCTTTTCCTTTTTTTTTTTTCTTTCTTTTCAAGTTTATTTATTTATAAATTACTTACTTTGTTAGTTGTCCATCTCCCCACTGGAATGCCAGCTCCAACAGAGCAGAAGTGTTTGACTGTTTTATTTGCCACTGTTTGCTCAGTGCACCGTGTCCCATGGCCTCGGGCACACAGTAGGTGCTCAGTAAGTATTTGTTGGATAAATGAAGGCGGACAGTGTCCATCTAATGCTCCCTGCTCTGGTTCAGAACCTGAGCCACTCGGCAGGCTGCTCTAACTCACCTAACGGTTCACTGAACAGCAAAAGCAGCAGCAGCAGCAAAAAAATAAAATAAAATTAAATTAAAAAAAAAAATCGGCAAGCCCTAGAACGGGTGGGGGACGGACAGGGAAGGTGTTGAGGCACCAGAGATTTTCGTGATGGGGGAAAAAAGTGAAGGTCTTTTATAAACGGAGCTCGGCAGCCTGCTCTTTTTAACCTGATTAATCACGTTAAGACTTTGTCGATATTTGTCAATATCCACTTCCCTCAGCCCTGGCCGCGCAGCTGGTGGAAGGAGACTTACTCAATGTTTAAGGAGCCCCGCCTTGTAGGCAGAGGGTTTGGGCTCCATGTTGAGCAACAGCAAACGCTCAGCGACCGTCTCTGAAGTGGTGGACCGTTTCTAAAAGGAGAGACACGAGAGAAGGAAAAGCCCTCACGCCCTCAGTCTCCCGGCTGGCCTTCCCAGATCTCGGGGAACATTGACCCACACGCCCCAGAGTCACTGGCTCTGACTCAGGGCGAGAGAGCGTTACCCGCGGAAAGGAAACCACGAACCAGGGAGCTTGGTCCCGTGGGTCCCCCTTTGGCTGGCGTTGCCTGAAGCGCTGGTTTTCAGAGTGTGGTCTCCAGGGCGGCAGCAGCAGTGTCGCCTGGAACTTACTAGAAATGCAGGTTCTCAGGCTCCGTCCCAGACCTCCTGAAACAGAAACTCCAGGGCCGGCAAGCGGCACGAGTCCGCTCTCAGGAGCCCTGCAGGCGACTGATGCGCGACCAAGTTTAAGGTGCCTGGCAGGAGGCAGCGTGGAGTGGGGCGCGTGGTTCCGAGCTCGCGGGTCTCCGTCCCGGCTGCACATTATAACCACCAGGAGGACTTTTAAAAATACGACGTGGGTGCCCCCCGCAAGTTTCTTCTATAGGCGCTTTGGTTGGGATTCTGGAATTAGCAGTTTTTTAAAGTTTATTTAGCGTGGGGCGCCTGGGTGGCTCAGTCGGTTAAGCGTCCGACTTCAGCTCAGGTCATGATCTAACAGTGTGTGGGTTCGAGCCCCATGTCAGGCTCTCTGCTGACGGCTCCGAGCCTGGAGCCTGCTTCGGATTCTGTCTCCTACTCTCTCTGCCGCTTCCCTGCTTGCACTCTGTCTCTCTCTCAAATAAAAATAAAAACATTTAAAAATCAAAAATAAAGTTTATTTTGAGAGACAGAGACAGAGAGCAGGAACAGGGGAGAGGTAGAGAGAGGGACAGACAGAATCCCAAGCAGGCTCTGCACTGTCATCGCAAAGCCCGACAGGAGGTCTGAACCCCAAAAACCGTGAGATCCTGACCTGAGCCGAGATCAAGAGTCAGACGCTTACCTGACTGAGCCCCTCAGGTGCCCCTTGTTCATTTGTTTTTAATTTTATGTATTTCGTATGTTATAATTCCAGTGTCCTGGAAGGCAGCCCACCTGTTTGCTACCCTTGTGCCTTTGACGAGTCCTTTTACCTCATGTGTCCTTATTTCTGGCCCCCGTGAAGCGGGCCCTCCCCCTCCCATCTTGTGTGACTTGTGAGCAAATCTTGGAGCTTGGGAGAGGAGCCAGCACGAAATCTTTGCAGGGGTCAAAGCGCTGTGTAAATTGCAGAGCCGTTGAGGGTCTCCGGGTGGGGAGTGTCTGTGCCTTTTGGCAGTTCTTGCCCATTTCTGTCCGGCTGCCCCAGCCACCTCGCTCATCACGCTGGTGACCCGGGGCCCCGGGTGGCTCACCACTTGAGAACTTTGAAGGGCACCGAAGCCCCTCGGTTTGGAGATTGCCGCACCTGGGAGAGAATAGGTTAACAGGAGGCGCCGGAGGTGGAGGAGACCAGAGGAGATGGGCAGAAGTTCAAGCCCTCCAGGCTGTGGTTGGCAACCGGGACTTCTCACTAGAATTGTCATTTTTTTTTTTTTAACTCTGTGAAATAAGAGCTACCAGTTACCGGGCACTTAATACAGGCCGGCACCGTGCTGGGCCTTATACTTGCCTCATTTTGTCTGAAGCTTCCATCGGTCCTGAGAAGAAGGAACGTTTGTAACTCCCATTCTCCCAACAAGCGAAGCGAGGCACAGAGAGGGAGTGCCCAAGGTCCCGGGCTGGCCAGGGGGTGAGCCAGCCAGCGCGGCGCCAGTGAAGTGTCCGGATTTAGCCACTGCCTGTCCCACGGGTCCCTACGCTGAGCACCGGCCGGCTTCCTAGGAGGGGTAGCTATTGAGGAGAGGTCCCGAACATGTCTCCGGAAGCCAGGGGAAGCAGCCGTGGGAGGGGCTGGGTGTCGCCACGTCCCTGCGCCTCTAGATTCGGACTCGGGCTTCAGTTCTGCGTCACGGGAGCTTGGATTTCTGCTCAAGACTTCTGCATCGCCAGGTCCCGCGAAGCCTCGTTGGGGACACTTTTGTTCCCTTTCTTGATTCTCATACGGCAGCCCGGCCGCTGGAAACAGATAACTGCAAAGCCTCCACTCGTCTTTCAGAGCGAAACGACCTTCATGTCTTCCTTGCTTTCCTCAAGTTTCCTGTCTCAAAAGGAGCTGAAAGTCAAGGCCAAGAGGACTCAGTCTTCAAGCTGTGAAAGACGAGGACGGTCCTGCTCCCTCGGATCACCCCTCAGCGGTGGCCTGGTTTGTGGCAGAAACTGAGCTGGTTTGAGAGGAACCTTTGGCAGCCCCCGAGGCTGTCGCAAACCCGTCCCCTCTGAGCGTGTGCCGTGGACGCCAGAGATGGCAGAGACAGTTAGAAATCCATTTGCTCCCAGCCCTGGGCCATTATCTGAAGGGCTGTGTGCTGGACGATTCCTGTAAGTTGTCCGTGCCTGGTGAATCCCCAAGCCAACGTGTTCACTCCTGGCTGGTTTCCATTCTCCCAGCTCACCCCGTTCTGCTCCAGACGGGGGATGGTTGGGGGCACCTTGGGCGTCTCGTGGGGGAGAAGTCGGCCAGGAAACAAGCCGTAATGACAGTACTTGTAGGTCCTTGGCACCTTCCCTCCCAAATTGCCTCTTTACATCAATTATCTTCTTATCTGCCCCTTGCCCCAACCACACTCTGAAAAAAACAGAAAACAGACCAGACTACTAAGCATTTGTCCCACCTAGTAGTCCCCGTTGTAAAAGGGAAAGTGGAAAGGGAGGCGCGCCTGCCGATTAGTCCGGTATCTTGCAAAGACACGTGTAACATGAACATACGTATATACACAAGATATATAATGTATCGTTGCATATGATGCATGTAATATGTTGTTGATTTTACATGTATATAGAGATGCAGAGAGGTATGTATGAGAGACGGAGAGAGTAATCGCCGTTGTGCAAAGTCACCATGATCACTGAATTAGCAACACTGAATCACGGCTCCTGAGGGAAACACAGCGTTGGTTCCCGCAAGCCTCTCGTCACGCTTCGTCAGCCAGTCCATTCATATCCTCGCTTTATGTGTGTTTCTGTTTAAAGGCGTCTGGTTCGGTAGATGTCTTAGTCTGTTCAGGCTACTGCTACAAACCACCTTCGGCTGGGTGGTTTAGAAACAGCAGAAATTTATTTGTTTACTTTTTTTTGTTTATTTTGAGAGAGAGAGAGAGAGAGAGAGAGAGAGAGAGAGAGAGAGAATCCCAAGCGGGTTCCACGTTGACAGTGCAGAGACTGATGCAGGGCTCAAAGTCATGAACCCCGGGGTCATGACCTGAGCCAAAATGGAGAGTTGGACGCTCAACCGACTGAGCCGCCCAGACGCCCTCAGCAATTTAGGTCTCACTGTTCTAGAGGCCGGAAGTCTGAGGTCAGGGTGCCCCAGCGTCGGATTCTGGTAAGGATCCTTCTCTGGCCCGCGAGCTGCCGACCCCTCGCTGTGTCTTTACGTGGCAGAGGGCAGAGACAGCAAGACAGCTCTCTCGTGACTCTTAGATGGGTACCGATCCCATCAAGATGGTCCCACCCCCTGACCACCTCCCAGGACCCCACCTGCTCATACCATCACATTGTGGGGGTACAGTCTCGACACCTGAATGTTGAGGGGACACAAACATCGAGTCCATAACAGTATATCATATTGTTAAATGTTTTTTAATGTTTATTTATTTTTGAGAGAGAGAGAGACAGAGTGTGAGTAGGGGAGGGTCAGAGAGAGAGAAGGAAACACAGAATCCGAGGCAGGCTCCAGGCTCCGAGCTGTCAGCACAGAGCCCGATGTGCGTGCAAATGACCATGACAGTGTTACAAGTGTTGCTTTTGGGGTTGCAAACAAATTTTCCTGAGTGGGCAGATTCACAAATACGGAATCTGCAAATAATGCAAGTCGATACTGAGTGCGAGTGTGTGCGCATCAATCAGAATCACATTAACGGTAAACCTAACTTGGTCTGGTGCAAGGGAATCCGAGGGACATTGATTGGCTAATGTAATAGAAGCGTCCACAACCTGGCTAAGCCATGACTGTATTCAGTGGCTCAAAAGTAGCATCAGGACTGATTCCCGGATCACCCAGCTCTTCCTTCTTCTGGGTGGGCCTCTCCCGCAGGCGGGCTTTCCCCACCAACGTACTGGGAACTCAGAAGCTCAGGGCTTCCAGCCCACAGTTCGTAGAAATCGTTCTCCACAAGACTGACAGTCCCGCGGGGGGTGGGGGCAGGATGGACATCTGTTCTTCCTCTTCTTGGTGCCAACACTCCGGTGTTCTTTGAGGAGCTACCCTTTCCGCATCTCAGGGCGCGGCACTCTGAGGGGGCAGACCTCATCTCTGCTTGCGTCCTATTTACTGATCTCCCTTTGGCCACAGACAGCCGCAGGCTAAGTCCCAAGTGAGCCTGGAAGGAACCACGCCGGGTGGGAGGCATGTTTGCTGAGGGACATCAACTGAACAGTCCCCTGCTGACCCAGGACAAACCCGACCATGGCCTACGTTCCGCATTTTTTTTTTCTTTTTTGCCTTTGGCAAAATCATCTCATCTACTTTTGAGACTCGTGTAAGTCCCTGGGAATGTCGATGTAGAGAAGGTACGTCCATGTCTTCCAGTGATGCAATAAAATGCTTCACCTCCCAAAGCGAGTAGCTTCGAAAAGGAGAGAAACTAGACCTGCTTCAGATGTAGTTTTAATGTCACGTCTCTCCAGAAGGTCTTTGAATCAGACAATGGACGTGACTTATCTGACGTAACTTGAAGGTACTGTTGTGTGCCTCTGTGTGTGTGTGTGCGCGCGCGTGTGTGTGCGTGCGTGCGCGCATGCATGTGTGTAGAGTACATAAAAACAGACTCTCACCTCTGGGGTTTGCATCCTGGCTCTGCTGGACACTTTGGGCCAATGCCTAAACTCCCCTTGCTTCGGTTTCCTGGTATAAAATGGGGCTAAGGACTGAGTTGAGGATTAAGATAGATACGGCTGTGCTAAGTACCGACACCTGTCGAGAACTTAGCAGTGGAACAGAATGAATTCTCTCTATTTATTTGGGGTTCAATGAAGGGGGATAGAGGAGGAGGAAGACGATGGTAGGCGCGTATTTAGAATTGGACTCTACTTGACTCCCAGCCCAATTGCTTACTGGCCCCGGTTCAAACCTGAGGTTTGAGTCCTTACCAACCTGAGGTTCTCCACTCGTGAGATATACTCAGCGGTGTCTCTTTGAAGCCCCATAGGAGGCAGTGTATGGAAATCGCTTAGCGCTGTCCGTGGTACCTGGTAGAGGATAAATACCATGACGGCTCTTACTATCAGCCTTCAAACCCCGAAGGTGTGACAGAGTAACTTACTGCACTTTATTGAGTGCTAGCCACGTGCCAGACACTGTTCTGAGCACTGGAAAGTATCACCTCCTGGAACCTTTGAACGCCCCTCCGAGGGAGGTACTGTTATCACTGTTATTGTCATCACTGGTTTTCACACGAGGAAACTGAGGCACGGGGAGGTTAAGTAACTACCCTAACATACAGATAGAAAGAGACAGCTGAACCCTGGTGGCTCGGCCCCTCTCTGCGTTCCTTTGCCCCCAGCGATGAGGGTCTAATGTCCGCCTGCCTGGGGGATTGGGAAGACCAAGGGCTTTGTAAATTACGGAGTGCTCTATCCATACTTGATGTTCTGATGGCTGGTTCCATGGGGACACAGGGGAGGGACAGGAACTTTGCGGTTCATTCCTGTTCTCCAGCCAACAGCAACCGAGATTCGTTTTTCTGTTACTTTCTTCCACCTGGCGCCAGGAAGGTCTGGGCAGGGCGGGGGGTGGAGGGAGGCAGGTCTTCGAGATCTATTATTCATGGCAACGGAGAGGAGCTTTTTGTTCTTTCTAAAGTGGCCTCAGATTTCTTAGGATCCACACCCCAGGGAAGCGGCCGGGGCCAGACTGTGCAAGGCAAGAGGGAGCCTTCCTGGCCAGAGACTCTGTAACTCGTGTTATTTTTTGGGTGGCGAAGGTTCTGGAAGGACACCTGGGTAGCACCTGTACCAGCCCTGGGCTAGGTAACCTTTACTACTCTGTTTTCCACTCCCCAGCCCGGTGAAGTAGGTGCTGTTACAGCCCCCATTTTCCAGATGAGCCAGTTGAGGCTCCAAGAAGTTAAATAGCTCGCCCAGACTCACCTAGCTAGGGGTTAAGCCCAGGTCCATGTGACTCCAATGTGTGTGTGCGTGTGCGCGCGTGTGCGCGTTTGCATGTGTGTGTGTGTGCGTGGGCGCAAGTGTGCGCGCATGTGTGTGTGCGTGTGTGGTGCTGAGGCAAGGAGGACCCAGGAAGGACTCTAACTTGTTTTCTTGCCTCAGCACCACACACACACACGCACACACACGCACACACACACACAGACACACGTCACTGCGTCACAAGGATGAAGTGAAAATATGCCTTTTCCCAGGGCAGAGAGCATCTGAGGTCAGAGTACTTAATCGTTCTGTCTGAAGAGACTAGCTCTGCCTGCTTGGGAAGAGAGTCGGCGGCGCCAGTTAAGCTTCTGACTTCGGCTCAAGCCGTGATCTCATGGTTTTTGGGTTCAAGCCCCGTGTCGGGCTCTGTGCTGACAGCTCAGAGCCTGGAGCCTGCTTCGGATTCCGTGTCTTCCTCTCTCTCTGCCCCTTCCCCACTCCTGCTCTGTCTCTCGAAAATGAATAAACGTTAAAAAAATTAAAAAAAAATGAAGAGTCCAAGTCGGGGAGCTAGTGTAAGGAGTTCTGCCCACGCGTGACTGGGGAGAGTCCGTGGGCTTGAGCTGTTCTTTGCCGAATGCGGAAAGGAGAGGCCGTTTCAGAGAAAGCACCTCGCCGTCTGTACAGCAGCCCCAACTGGTAGTTTGGCTTTTGTGTTCAATGATGTCGAGGGTAACAGCTTGTCACCTCTCAAAGCAACACCCCCTCCCTCTGCCTAGGCCGGTCTCCCAGCCGCCAGGGGGCTGCGTTCTAAGAGGGGCTGTCCAGAGTCATGGTTAAGGGTGTTGGCATTACAGGGAGACACACCGGGGTTTACAGGCTGGCTGGCTCCACCACGCCTGGCTGGCGCCCTTGGGCAAGTTAACGCGCCCCTCTGAGCGTCGGGCGTAGGAGTGACGTCAGGGCCTACCTCACAGGATGGTATTGAAGATGAAAGGAAGTGGTACTTGCAAATTGCCCACTTCCGCGCCCACCCACCTTTGCTAAGGACAGACCCTCAGGGCAGGACGCTGAGCTGGTCGAAAGCACGGGCTCCGGAGCCACACCGCAGGGATTCTAAATGTGTCCCCATCATTTCCTAGCTGTGTGATCCGGGAGAAGTCACCTACCCTCTCTGTGCTCCATGTGCTTCCCCCATGAAAGGGGGATCATCCTCGTTCATTGGGCCATGGTGAGGACTGGGTGAGCTCAGCACCTCGAACAGTGCCCGGTGTGTAGCAGAAACTGGTTGCAGGCCCAGTTTAAGAAATGAGGGGAGTTTAATGAAGAGACGTTTATAGTCGCGTGAACAATCCAGCAGGCCCTGGATGCTCGGTGGCCTAGGACCCCCAACGGCCAGCCCGTGGTGACCAGCAGGCGGAGTCCAGGGGATAAATGCCCCAGCCTCTCTCTTCCGTCCCTCCATCCTTCTGCCGGTGCCTCCCATTAGACAAACCCAACCAGGAGCCAGAGGGCAAGGGAGCCACCGATACCACCCACAGGTCATTCTCCCAGGGCACGGAGGGCGCAGAGCCGGGTGGAGGGTGACTGCATCCGGAGGGGTGAAGAGAAAATACCCAGCAAAGCTAGTTTTACTCTGGGGCTAGACCATACAATACGGCCACTCTGCAACCGTATTTGCCGTTATGAAAACAGCAAATTAATATGCTTAGCCAAATGTTACGTTATTTGCATCAATAGTCAATAAAGCAGGGTAGTTAGAAGGCTCATTTATAGACCCTGGTCTGCATCCTTGGATATTACACCTGCTACCAGTGTGACCTTGACGAACTGGGGCCTCAGTTTCCTCATCTGTAAAATGGGACTGCTATGTCTCTCATCTATGAGTTGCAAAAATGCTTTTCAGGTGTGAGGAGGAGGCCTGCTGCTATTTTCTTTTAATGGATAAATGCCCCTCTCTGCTCTATTTTGTATCCGGGGCAGAGGAGGGGTCAGGATGGCACTCGTGGTCTCCGGCGTGATGAGATTTAGGGCTGCAGATAAGTCAGTTCTAGCTGGGTTTTCATCCGAATGAGTTTCATGGCAATCAGGCCTGCATGGCAGCCGGGGGCCATGAAGCTAAATGACTTGTTTTAATACACAGACCTGGCTCATCATGTCTTCCTGTTTGGGGCCCCCCCGTGTCTGGGCACGAGTGCACAAACGCAGAAATCGGTCCCCAGCGGTTCCTCTTCCCCTCGCACACCACAACCTGGCAGGTGCAGAGATAAGCTCGGTTGACACGACAAAAGGTCAAGTTTCCACCTTATCAAAGGATCGGGTAATCGGCTGGACTGTGCGGGGAGCCCTGGAGAGTGTTCCGTAACGGCGTCTGCATTTCGTGTCGTTCAGTGCTTGGGTTTGTGGACTTGGGGCCCGGAGAGATTCATACCCCAGGGCAGGAAGGAGAGGTTTGGGGTACCCCTGCCCAGCAGAAGACATTCTCCCCAGGAAGATAAATTCTGGACACTCCTTCTTGCCTTTAGCGTGTGAATGCACACCCCGTTGTGACTTACTGGCTGTGTGTCCTTGGGCAAAGGACTCGACCTCTCTGGGCTTCAGTGTCCTGATCTGTAAAACTGAGTAATAAATGACCGTGTTTCCTAGGATTGTTCTGAAGCTCAAATAAGATACTGCATGTGAAATACTTAGTGCAGATCCTGGCCCATAGGATGCACAGACAGGGTGGATTAGGCTGTGGTTACAGTAACAGACAATCCCCAAGGTTTCAGTGGCCGAAGCAACAGAGGTTTCTTTCTCATTCGTGCTTCCTGAGAATGCAGGTTAATAGGGGGGGTGTCTTCTCTGCATCTGTCCTCCCACAGGGCCCCAGGCTGAGGGGGGGCTCCATCCACATCCAACCCTGATTGTCAAGACAGGAAATGGGGGATGTAGTGAAATACACGGTCATTTAAACTTCAGTTTCCACCTGGGAATTTTATTGGCCCAAACGGATCACGCGGCCTCTCCTGGCTTCCCAGGGTCAAAGAAGGACAATCCTATCACGCAGTAGAAAACCAGAAACACGTAGCCCCGATTGTAGTGACGACAATCACTGCACTGGACAACTGCCCCTTGCTTTCGTACAATCGCACTGTTATCATCCCATGATAGCATCGTATACAGTGTGGTTACTTCCAGTTTCATCATTGTCATGCTTCCTGTACTTCCTCTGGCTTCAAAACGCCGGAGGTATTTCCTTCTAGTGCCAAATCTGGGGTCCCGTCTCTTTAGGAAAATGTCACTGAGATCATCATTATTAATAATAACAAATTCGCAGTAACTCCCACCTGACGAGCAGGTGTTTCATGCCGGGCCCTGCACCAGGGACTTCCCGTACACCATCTTATTTAAGCCTCACGATAATTATGATCTGAGATCTAATTCTGCAGATGAGGAACCTCCCTGAAGTTCAGGGAGGGGGATAGGCTTGTCAGGCTGGTTGATGGCTGCCTGGCCTTGGGTCCCGAGCCCATACCCTAAGTCGCCCTGCTGAACTGTCTACGAAGAGCGGGTGGTCTTAGCCTGTGGATATTTTTAAAAAAATTTTAAATGTTTATTTTTGAGAGAGAGAGACAGAGAACAGGAGAAGGGCAGAGAGAAAGGGAGACACAGAATCTGAAGCAGGCTCCAGGCTCGGAGCCGTCAGCACAGAGCCCAACGCGGGGCTTGAACCCATAGACAGTGAGATCATGACTTGAGCCGATGTCGGAGGCTTAATCGACTGAGCCGCCCAGGCGCCCCTGTATCTTTAAATGCAAGCAGGGCTGTCTGGGGGGAGATTGCTTTGGGAGACGGGGTTAATCACGGCCTCATTCTCTCTTTTCAGTCCTGTTCTCCCCTCCTCCCTGCCCTCCCTTCACCCAAGGCTCCATTCCCATGAAGTCCTCATTCCGGAAACATTCCATGTCTATTGCGGCTTCTGAGTCTTTGCACACCCATGTCCCCATCCTTGCCTCTACCTTTTAAGTCGGCTGGTCCTTCAAGGCCCAGCCCAAAGGTGTCGCGCTCCGGGAAGACCCTCGCCACCCCAGCCCCCAGGCAGAACCGATACCAGAAGCTGCCTGTTCCCATGGCATTTATCTAGGACGTTAACAGACCTGAACATTTTCTAGACACACACAGACACAGCCTTTTCAGAGCAGGGAAGAGATTAGTCTTTGTTTTTAATTAACGCCAGCTCTCTCATCCTGACTTTTAATACTGCCACCTCATTTGTCTTATTAAGTACTTAGTTTTGCTTTTAATTAGTGCTGTTTATTGTCACTGAATTTTAATTGTCAGTGCAGGGTCTCAGCAGGCGTTGGCGAGGGCGCTTTACAAATGTTTCCTGTCCTCCTGTAAGGCCTGAGCTTGGGTGGCAGTGCCTCTGGATCGGGGGGGTGGGGTGGTTCTGGGGGTTTGTTGAAGGCTGGCGTATTTCTCACCAGGCCTCGGCCAATTGAGGCTGCCTTTGAGGTCCCCGTCTGCTCCAAGGTGTCTGGTCTATGAAGACACGTATTGCTCAGGTGGGTTGCAATGGCAAAAATTCAATTCAAATTGACTTGAGAAAAAAGAGGAGGAACACATTGGCTCATGGTTGCTAAAAGGCCGGGATAGCTTCAGGCAGGGCTGGGCCCAGCATTCTGGTGCATCATGAGTCCGTCTCTTTCTGTCTCGCAGCTCTGTGCTTTTATGCTTTGGCAGGCCTGTCCCACCCAGGTGGTGGCAAAAGTGACCGGCGGCAGCTCCAAACTTCTCTTCCGTGAGCTGAGCAGTCCCAGTGGAAACAGAATGCTTCTTTCCGTATAGTTCCAGCAAAAGTTTAAGGGCAAGTTTTCATTGGTCCAGACTGGGTCATGTGCCTATCTCTGGACCAATCACAGTAGCCCATGGGGGATAATACGCGGATGGGCCAGGCAAGGGAAATCGGCCCACTTCTAGGGACCAGAATGGATGAGCCCCTCCCAAGCTACACAGATGGATACTGAAAGAGGGAGAGTTTCCCAAGGGAAAATCGGGGTGCTCTCACCGCCCCCCCCAAAAGAGAGAGAAACGCCAAACAGGCAAAAATAAGAAATCTCTACCCCAGATAGCCACTGCAATATCTCACTCAAGCCTAAACAAACACCCGGAACTCAGATCTTTGTTCCGCTCCCTGGCCACACCCTCACGTAACGTGGGCAGGGACCTCCCTGGCTAACACTTGAGGAGGAGTTTGGGCTACCAGGTCCCTGCACGTGTGTCAACTCAGCTCTTCCCAACAACACTGCAAGGCAACTCTAACAAAGATGGGAATTTTTATGTCTTCATTTTACGGATGCAGACACCGAGGCCCAGAATGACTAAGCAGAAAGGGGAGCTAGGGTTGGGTCACCAGACTCCGGGTCCGAGGCCAGCTGTTGCCCTGTGACAATGGGCTGCTCCGTAGTCGGCTTTGGGGGCACGACGGAGCCCCCCACAGACGAGCGCCTTAGAACAACAACCATTCATTCGGTCGTTTCTGTCCGCTGGTTCCTCTGGTCCAGGCCAGACTGGGATGACCTGGTCCGGACTTGCTCACATCGGCGGCTGGCTTGCGTGGCGGCTGGGGGTGGCTGGTTTACTATGGGGCAGCCACAGCAATGAGGGCGACCGTGACCCTCACAACGCAGTCTCCGCCACCTGCCGAAGTTGCAGAGCAGCGAGGGATAGACTCTGCCCGCCTTAAAACTCTCTAACGTGGGGACTGTCTCGTGGGCCCCCTCGAAGGCTCCCGACAGGAATCATCTGTTCTTGCTGTGTGGCTGTGGAGGAACCAGGGGGAGGTGACGGTGAGTGTGTTCTGTTTTGAGACCAGGAGCACAAACGTGCCTTCGACTCGCCCCTGTCTTAGGCACCAGCAGGCTCGGCATGGAAAGAGCCAAGCAACCTCTTGGCTTGGCCAGGTTCTGGGGCGGCTGGGGGCGTCCTGGCCGGCTTCAGGAGCAAAGAGAAGCCAATGGCAGCCTGCATCCTCTAGATGCACCTGGCCGCATGAGGGATGCTGCGGCTCTGAGACACGAGGCTGGAACGGCAAGGTGGGCGGGCAAGCGGACGGGCACTCGGCTCCATGGAGTGTGGTGGGCAAGGCAAGAGACTGCCATCTTTGCCGGCCCGTGTCCTTGCCTCGGCGAGGGTGTGCCGGAACCCTGAGAGCCTGGCACATAGTCAAAGCTGGATGCATGGTTGAGACAGAATAGAAAGAGCCAGCTCATTCCTCGGAGAGGAATTCCTCTTGGCTTCCCCACCATTCAGGGTGGGAGCCCAAATGGCCCCCGTGATCCGATGTGCCCCCCCACCCCCACCACTGCTCCGACCTCTGCTCCCGCCTACCTTCCTCTTGCTCACCCCACGCCAGCCACTCTGGCTCCTGGCCGCTTCTCCAAATGACCAGCGTGTGCCCACCCCAGGGCCTTTGCACTTGCTTTCCCCTCTGTTTGGAATGCTCTGCCTCTGATATTCACGTGGCTCAGTCCATTCCCCCCTTCGAGTCTTTGCTCAAATACCATTTCTCCCTGAAGCCTCCTGTAACCACTTGTTAAAACTCAAACTCCCCTCTCAATCACCGGGGCCCCTTCTTGGCCTTGTTTTTCCAAAGGGCTCTGCACTAGCCGACGCCTTTTACGTCTGACTTACCGCTCGGTCATTGTCTGTCTTCCCCGCTCAAAGTTAAGCTGCATGAGGGCAGTGATCTTCCTCTTTTTTGTTTGTTTGCTCTGATGGCGTATCTGCAATGCCTAGGACAGTGTCTCGCACACAGTAATAGATGTTCTATAAATATATTTTTTGATTCTTCCTATTTCTTAACAGAAGCTGGAAATCTGTATTTTAAATTCAATCCTATGCTTTTAGAATATTGGCTTGGTTTTACTTTTTAAAAACACTGCATGGGCCAAACAAAACATAGTTTCAGCCTGGGCCCTGTTCCTGGCACCTCCCATCCACCCTCCAGTCCCTCCCCCACCCCAGCCCCGTTGAAGGCCCTTGGTATAAGTTGCATTTGCATAGCCTGAGTGAGCTTTTCCCAGATTTCTAACTGAGCAGCGATAGGCTCGACTCAGGGAAAGAAGGGAGACGCAGAAAGAGACAGAGAGAGAGGACTGGCCGGGTGCCGTCCGAGCCGGTGGCTGCGGGTCCTGCTGTGGAGCGTCTGGGTTAATTCCAAGACTGGGGGCTGGGATCTGACCGTGGCATCGACTTCCGCACACACTGCTGTAGCTCACGTCGGGTCCCCGCCGCGCCCCGACGTGCCTCCTGCAGCTCCCCCGCCAGCCTGAGGAGTCGTGCGTAGACACCTGCCGCACCTCCGAAGCTAAATGGGCTTTAAGAGTCCCTTTTCCAGCTCATCGGAAACCGATAGGAGACCCGGAGCTTCTGGTGGTTGGAGGCACCGCTCCTGAGCCGACAGCGCTGACGGGAGCCAAGGAGAAGGAGGCAGAAACAAAATGCCAAGAGGGAGAGAGGCAGGGTTCTGGAATCTGGCTTTTCTGGGCTTGGGACAGAGTCGTGCAGGTTTATGGAGTGCCTACTGCACTCACTGAGCTTAGGTGAAGAGTTACGGAGCACATACTGTATACCGTGCCCAGGACCGGCTCGGTTGCAGAGTGAAAATGCAGGACCCTCTGATCGACTGTTGTTAAGAATCTCAAGATAGGGACAGCAGAGCCTTAAGGCATGTTCTGGGCCCTTCTCTGCATGGAGCCCTGGGCAGCCGCCTAGATTGTGGGCCCATAAAGCTGGCCCTGCACGCATTGGAAGTACAACTGTCGGGCAAATTTGGACCCAGGCCCTGCTCTCATGGATCTTACGGAATAGATGGAGAGACAGACAGTAGATAAAGAAAAAATAATAATAATTGCAAATCGCGATAAGTATTATAAAGGAAACAAACAGTGACAGTAAGCAATGGGGCGAAAGGAGGTAACTTAGAGAGCGTAGTCAGGGAATGCTTCCTGGAGGAGGTGACACTTGAGCAGAGACCAGCAGAGCCCGGGAAGGGATCGGTCACGTGAGAGGAGGAGGAGGTGTTATAAAGGCAGACAGAACAGCAGACGCAAAGGCTTCATAGCTGGAAAAGCCGGCATGGCCAGAGCGTGGTCAGATCAGAGATACAGAAAGGGTAGCCAGCAGAGGGTCATGACACTTCTTTGCAGTCACAGAGAAGGTCTTAAATCTTACGATGGGCAGCCATCGAAGCATTTATTTTTTAAAAATAACATTAAAAAAATAAATGCTCAGGGGCGCCTGGGTGGCTCAGTCAGTTAAACGTCTGACTTTGGCTCAGGTCACGATTGAGCCCATTATCATGGGTTCGAGTCCTGTGTTGGGCTCTGTGCTGGCAGCTCAGAGCCTGGAGCCTGCTTCTGATTCTGTGTTTCCCTCTCTCTCTCTGCCTCTACCCTGCTTGTGCTCGCTCGCTCTCTCTCTCCCTCTCTCTCTCCAAAATAAATAAACATTAAAAGAATAAATGTTCATTTACTATTTGAGAGCTAACACATCCCTACGGTTGCAAATACGAAGGGGTATGTTGTGAAAATTCTCCCTCCCAGCTCAGCTTCGGCGACCGTCCCCCTCCCTGGAGGCAAGCAATGTCGTGCTAGTTTCATGCTGGTTCTTTACAGAGATACATGTGTCTCGCGCACGTACAACCCAAAATCACACGCGTGCACATGTCCCGCCTTCCCTTGTGCACACAAATGGTG
>PITB01026400.1:0-21571 GCA_004024585.1 Paradoxurus hermaphroditus | reverse complement strand
GGGCTAAACTCAATTGGCTGGTTACAACTATCTCCAGCTTGACTCCATCTCCTGGGCAATGTGTGAAAACGGGGACTCTGCCAGGAAAATTATTTTCTTTAGACTTTCTTTCTCCTGCAGAGTCCCTGGTTTTACAAAGGTTTGGCCTGAGCTCTGTTTGGTAGAGAACTCTCCACGGGTTGCGGAGGGAGCGGGGCAGACGTGCGGGAGAGGAAGCGGGTTTCAGAGGCTCCTGATGAAGGCAGAGCAGGTGTGGGAACAGCAGAGAGAAGTGAAAAGGCCAAGGGCAGGTCAGCAGCGACGCTTGCCTGGCGCTGAGCAGACAAGGCGAGGGAGGCGTGCTGTCTGCGCAGCCCCACGCCGGCCCCGTGCACAGGCACACCTGCTGGAAAGTCTGCAGGCACGAGGAGCAGGCATTCGTGGAAGAAGATGACAAAGTGCAACCAGACACAAGAAAAGGTGCCCCACCTTCTTCATAGCAGCAGGCTCTGACCTCTCTGCCCTCCCAATCCACACTTAGCTTCCTGCAGTGTAGACAGCAGCCTGGACTCCAGCCCCACCGCCCTTGCAGTGGTAGCTCTGGTGGCCCCCTCCCCTCCGTGGAAACTTCCCAGGAGGTGGGCACGTGGGTGGCTCAGTAAGGAGCCAGCCAGCTCCTGCCTTCTGATGTCTATCCCTGACCTCCCTGGGTCAAGTACAGTGTGAATACCACCCACCCTGGGGCTATTGCAGGAAATGGCCCTTGGTTAATGAGTCTTCTCAGGATGCTGGACCGGTTGGGCCTGCAGGACAGGGTCAGGTGACCCACAGTGTCCCCTCCTTATCCCCTGTGGTGGACTCCTACTGAAGAGAAGTTGAGAAGAGAGCTCAGCTCCTGTCTTACAAAGATGTGTCCAGGACGCGAGGGACAGGTTGCTGGGTGAGGGGAAGTTCCGTATCACCAGGAATGTGAGATGTTCATAGTAATGATGGTGGTAATAATAGGTGCACCTTATGCTCCACGTCCTCCCACTACTCCATCCCATCTCCTCTTCTCTCTAGCAGGAGGCCTCACATCCCCATCCTGACCATCATCTCCATCACCACCATCACCACCACCACCATCATCACCACCATCATCTCCATCACCATCATCACCACCATCATCTCCATCACCACCATCATCACCACCACCATTATCACCATCATCACCATCATCATCACCATCACCATCATCACCACCATCACCATCACCACCATCACCACCATCACCATCACTATCATCACCATCATCACCATCATCATCACCATCACCACCATAACCACCATCATCACCATCATTGCCACCACCATCATCACCATCATTGCCACCACCATCATCACCATCATCACCACCATCATCTCTATCACCACCATCATCACCACCATCATCTCCATCACCACCATCATCATCACCATCATCATCACCATCACCATCATCATCACCATTACCACCATCACCACCATCATCACCACCACTATCACCGCCATCATCACCATCACCATCACCACCATCACCATCATCACCATCACCATCATCACCATCATCACCATCACCATTATCACCACCATCACCATGCCACCATCACCATCACCACCATCACCATCACTACCATCACCATCACTATCATCCCCATTTCACAACTGAGGAAGCCCAGGCACAGGGAGCTAAGTGGTCACCACATGATAAGCAATGACATTGCTCCAAAGCTTACCAATCCCCCTTCCGTTTGGTTCTCCTGGGCCAAGATGGGTAGTGGTGACCCAGACCGACTGGCCTCCTGTGGCTGGGGGAGTGGAATAATGGGAGGGAGGGCTCACTCCAACCTTTCGGGGCATGACCTGGAAGTTCCTCCCATGACCTCTGCTCACAATGCATTGGCTGGAACCTGGTCACACCGCCACCTGAGGCTGCAGTGGAGGCTGGGAAATGGAGCCTTTGTTCTGGTCAACCATGCGCCCTGATCCCAGGGGTGGCTCTAATTCCCTGACGGGGCAGATGTGGAGGGAAGAGGCTGAGTCTTCATTGCTAAGCTCCCGCTAAGCTGATGCTGCCGCCCACAGACCCCGGTCTGAGTAGCAAAGCTTCAGGGGCTCAAGCTTCCCTGTGTTCTTTCCCCGGGGGGCCACCTGCTGAGGCCCGTGGGAGGTTCCTGTTGGGTTCTGTAACTCATCAGCACTCGGGGTCCATTCTGCAGAGCCTTCTGGTTGACCCTTGGGGACAGTTCCCCCGGCTAATTCCTGCAGCATTTCCTGTGGTGGGCTCCCCCTCAGGACGCATTGCCGAGTCGCCTGGTGACTGTTTGTTTTCCAGACATTGATCTGACGCATGTTATGAAAGCACAGAGCTGCCTTCGGAAAGGGGTAATTTCTCCTGTCGACATCAAACACATTCAATGCTTCACCAAGCCTGCTCGTTACAATCACAAATGTGCTTATAGATGGGAACCTATAATCCTCACCAGTCTCTCTGCCTCCGACTTCAGGGGGAATGGATCTGGGTCTCAGCATGGGCATGCGAAGACCTTGAGCCCCAAGGCGAGGGCTGAGGACCCCTGTGGCATTCCGGGCGGAGAACGATATGTCTTCAGTGTGTTGACGACATGGGACGGTCAAGAGCACGTTGAACAAGGCTGCGGTGCCCCACGGGCTGGACCCCTGGCATCCTCCACTCATCCCCACGAATGTCAGCTGACCCCCAGTGGCGTGTGAGAGAGCATCCTCGACGCCCGTTCCACGGGAACCAGCACCCCGCATACACCGACATCTTGGGTCGATGCCCACTGCGCTGCTCTGGCTGACCCAGGGAGGAGCACACAGCAGCGAGCATCCTGAAGGACTCACCGTCCCGGATCCAGCCTCAGGGCCTCAGCCTGGGGTGGGGCGGCCTCCTCCGTGCCCCTGCCCCGAGATCACACTATTCCACACACACAGAGGGGTCAACCCAGAACCCCCAGGGCTGTCCGATCCCAGCAGGTGAACCAGAACAATGCGGCCCATCATCCTTTAACCAAATGCTGCAATTTAACCCTACCAAGACATTCAATTCTCTTTTTTCCCTCCAGGCTGTTACTATTTCTGTCAATGTTATTGCGAGTACCCTAAATCTCGCCTCCTCCGCCCGTGTGTGAACCCTTCTCCGGGGTCGATCCTGGGAAGGAGGATTGGTGAACCACAGTGTGTGTGGTTTCTGTTCTAACAGATACACCCAGATTGCTCTCCACAAGAGGTATTCAACCGTAAACGTTCTCAGCAACAGAATGTAAGCATCCTGTTTGCACCCATCTTTGCTAGTCCTTGATATTACCCTTATTTCTCATCTTTGAGATTTCCCCAATCAAATAGGTGGGGAAAAGCCTTGTTTTCCCTCATTCCTACTGAATTGGCCATTTACAATGTTCGTCGGCTGTCTGTAATCTCTTTCCTGTGAATTGTGTGTTTATATCCTTTGTCTGAATTTCTGTTGGGTTGTTTATCCTTCTCGGATTACTCTATGAGGGTGATTTCACATTGTCCGCGTGGGCCCCTCGCTACGTGCTGTATGCATGTTTTCTCCCAGCCTGTGACTAATCTCCTACCTGTGGCTCTAGTCATATAGAAATGCTAAATTTTACAGTAGTTAAGCTTATGTGGTTTTTATTTTACCTTTTTGCATTTTTTTCTTGTTCAAGCTCTTTTGTCTCTGTAGGTTACATTTTCTTACATTTTTGTCCAATGTTTTTTTTTATAGTTTTGTTTTATATTTAGGTCTTAAATCCATCTTAAATTACTTTTGGAAATGATGTGAGATCGAAGATTAATTTTATTTTATTTTGCCACAATAAAAGACAAGTGTCTCCACACCGTTTATTGCCATCAATCCCCTGCGGATTCGAAATACCTCCTTTCTTGTATATTAATTTCTTACACGCTAATGTCTGTTTCTGGACTTTTCATTATGTTCTATCGATCTCTCTGCTGTATTTATTTCCGCTCCGCTTGTTTTATATACGACATATTTGTTATATATTTGACACTGGGAGGAGATCACCGCTTTCTCCTTCTCTTCTTCTTTTTCTGTCTTTACTGTTCCTGCACTTTCTCTTCAAGATGAATTTAGAATCCATTTGTCAACATCCATGAAACTGTATTGAGGTTGAGTGATATAATTTTGAGGCTTTCTGCTTAGAAACACAGTGAATGTCAGCTTCCTTTTGTCAGGGACCCCTTACAGGCACCTTCGTAAACTCTCTCACGTTCACCAGGCTGACTCACACACCTTAAAGGTCTCGCTGCTATTATAAAGGGAAACTTACTTTTTCTGTTGAATCTTCTCAATGGTTATGGCTGATCATGAAGACAGCTTTTATTTTTGTATTTTGAATTTTCCTTTTAGTCCTAATGATTCATGGTATTGGTTAATTGTGTTTTCTATGTAGATGATCATACACTCCATAAATACGGATGATTGTCTTTTTTTTTTTCAATATTTACACACATTTTTCTTGTCCATGTGTTATCCAGAATCTCCATCCGATATTGTTCATGACAGTGATGTCAGCATCTTTACTAGGTTCTTGACTTCAGTGGGACAGCTTCCAATCCTTCTCATGAATATGACAAAAAAAAATGAGTTTCTATGAGTTGTCTGAATGTGGCAAGCTTATAAAACCCTGGTCAGTGTTCCTAGTCAGTGCCTGGAAAGGTTTAAAAAAATGATACATCCAATTCCCAAACAGATTAAACGGATATTGGGATGAAGTCAACCAGAGCTGTTGCCCAAGTGTCCTACCTATGTT
This sequence comes from Paradoxurus hermaphroditus, assembly GCA_004024585.1. Lineage (NCBI taxonomy): Eukaryota > Metazoa > Chordata > Mammalia > Carnivora > Viverridae > Paradoxurus > Paradoxurus hermaphroditus. The sequence continues at coordinate 16,775 of PITB01026400.1, read as the reverse complement.
CGTAACTGCGGTTGAGGAAAGAAGGTAAAGAAAATCTTATCTCTTGGGGAAGTTAACTAAAGAGAACCCTGGATTACCTTTGAGCTTCCACAGCCGCCATAACTCTCTGGCCAGAGCCACGGGGAAGACAGATGGAAATCTACCCAACACAGATCAGCTCACGCCCTCTCTAATCCTCCTTGCGGCCCTGAGAGCCCTGTGTTTTGATATCACCGAGCAGAGGAGGTCCCTGGGTCTCAAGAGGAGTGAGATGGTTTGGCCAAAGCTTGAGGCAAGTGAGATGGAGTGTACACTGTCCAGTTCTTCCCCCCCCCCACACACAGTGTACAAGGAAGTGAGGAGTGTGAACTACTGATGACACTCATGGAAAATAAATGCGTCTTATGAATAAAATAAAATAATTAGCCCGAAACAGAGTTCACTTAGGTGGCTAGTGCTTTTCACATACCTAACCCTGTATAAGATCAGCCAAAGCCACCGTGTAGCCAAGAGAAAACATACATCTTCTAGAGGTAAGGGGCTTAGCAGCTCCTTTGCCATCCCCCACAGGAGGAGACCCCACACTGAACCTGAGGAACAAAGATCTCCGCCAAAATAATGGAGAGAATTAGGACAGAAAGGTGGTCCCATGATATTCAATCGCAAGCCTGCCTCCTCCTTTGTGAGATAGTAAGTGACACATTTCAAACTAGCATTCCAGAGAAACACAAAGCTAAGTGTTAGGAGTTGGACGAAAGGGGAAGCCTGTAGAATCTTTGGGTTTACAGATTCAAATCTCTCACTGAAGTTGGGCTACTTGACTCGGGAAAGTCCGCGGTCATTGGAAGATCTTTCCATACATCCACCCAAGTCACCTGATACCACTTGTGTCACTCATGGCCATCTCAGGAGTTTGTACAGCCCAGGACCGTGGGCAGGGAGTTTTTAAAGTCTTTGTCACAGTGAGTGCCCTGTATGGACTCATGTCTAGTCCCTACAGGACTGTGGACACAGAGAAGGAGTAATGTCAGGCCCCATTCTCCACAGAGAGCACTCCTAGGATCAAACTATTGGCAAAGAAAGATACCCCAAGCCCCAAACTCCAGATCCGAGTGAGATGCAAGCCTTGGAAACACAGGAGAAAGCCATGATGGAAGAGCCCACTTCCCCGAGGTGGCGTAGTGATGACATGGTATGCCTGGTTCTCACCTTCTGCAGACATGGAAGCATTGTGCTGCTTCAGGTCTCTTGTGGTGGGTGGCAGGGGCAGTGACTGGTTCTGGCCAATGAGTTTTAGGTGGCAATGACATGTGTTATATCTAATCAAAGCATTTAATTGCCAATGAAAGACTCCCAAGCACTGTCTTTCCTGCTGACACAGCAGCTGGCAGCATTCAACATGGCGGCTTGTCCCTGTGCATGACCCCGATGGCATTCTCACGAGTGATGAACAAACCACAGACCTGTCATTCCTGTAGCCGTCTGGCCTCTTCTGACTGTCGCACCTTCAGTTCTTTTCTTCTTGTTTGCACACCAGGATGGAGCACTTCCTTGCACACAGTGGGAGCTTGATTAAGATGGAGGGATGGGGGGCGCCTGGGTGGCTCAGTCGGTTGAGCGCCGACTTTGGCTCAGGTCATGATCTCATGGTCTGTGAGTTCGAGCCCCACGTCGGGCTCTGTGCTGATGGCTCATCGGAGCCTGGAACCAGCTTCAGATTCTGTGTCTCCCTCTCTCTCTGCCCTTCCCCTGCTCACTCTATGTCTCTCAAAAATGAATAAATGTTAAAAAAATTAAAAAAAAAAGATGGATGGATGGATGCATGGATGCATGGATGCATGGATGGATGGATGGATGATGTGGTGGCACCACAGCCCTCAACTCAGCAGTGGCCACCCCATGGACTTGAAAATCTGGGCCATGGCAGAACTTGGAACTTCCTCTTCACTCATATTACACACATGGATGTCAAGTTACTTTTAAGGTGTCATCAGGTACACAGCACCAGCCCTGGACAGGGCACATAGTTATTGCCAGTTTAGGTGGTGTTGGACAGAAGAAGCCTGGGCTCCTGACCAGTATTGTCTTGTTCTCATCTAGGTAGTAGCCTCCAGCCCTTAGAGAGCCGTTCTTGTGAGCTAAGCACTGACTTGTTCGGGTTCCATGACGAAGCATTCAGCCAAGTCCAGCCCAGGGTGCAGGAGCGTGCTGGCTCCTTTCTTCCAGGAAAAACACGACCCAGTGCCCGAGCCCAGGCTGTGTGAGACATGGGGAGAGAAAGACTCGTGTTCAAAAAGGAGGGGAACCAAAGATATTGAGGTGACTCCTTGAAGTTGGCAGTATGTTTGTGTGAGTATGCACGCGTGTGAGCAGGTGTGCATGGTGTTTTGTGAGTGTGCATGTGCACGAGTGTGTGTATGTGTGTTTTTGTGAGTGTGCCTGTGCGTTTCCGTGAGTCTGCATGTGTGTGTGTGTGCATGCATGGGTCTTTGCGTGAGTGTCTCTGTGTGTGAGTGCGTGTGCATGGGTGTTTGCATGATTGCATGTATGCACTTGTATGTGTATGTGTGCGAGTATGCACGGGTGTTTGCATGAGCGTGCGTGTGTGAGTGTGCACGCACAAGTGTTTACATGAATGTGCAGGTGCATTTGCATGAGTGTGCCTGTGTTTGTGTGAGTGTGCGTCTGTGCATTTGTGTGTTTGTATGTGTGTGCATGAATATGCATGTGTGCCCAGGGGTGTGTGTTTGTATGTGTATACATGCTTGTGTGTGCACGTGTTTGTATGTATGTGCGTGCACACGTGTATTTGTGTGAGTGTGTGTGCACGGGTGTTTGTGTGTATGCGCATGCATGTGTGTATGAATGTGTATGTGTGAGTGTGCATGGGTGTGTATTGTGTGTGTGTGAGTGTGAGTGTACGTGTGTGTTTGCTCATCTTTCCTCCCAAAGGTCAGGAGTCACACACTTTGTCTCCCCTTGTGACAGAAACATATGCTGTTCGTTAGAGGTGGTTGACACTGTTTACTCCTCTGTAGCCCACAGAAATATGTAAAAGGGTTTCAAGCAAGCCATCAATGTACACGAGGAAGCAGATGAAAAATCATAAAGGAGGCCTTTGAGTGCAATTTGGAAACGCCGTTATGGAAAAGAACAACTCGCAGTGTCCTAGGAAGACCATTAAACGCAGAAGTTTAATAACTGTGCTTGTTGTCACCGGTGGCATAGGAGGCAGATGGCACTAAAATAAGACCTGGTTGAGAATCTCAGTCCCACCACCTAGCGGGCCAATCAGCACGGAAAATTAACTTTTTCTCTCTGAATATCAATCACTTGTAAAATTGAGGCACTTAGCCATGATGTTTTAAGAACGAAACAGGATCTCGCTCGTAAAAGTGCTGGGACAGGGGCACGTGCAGGTGCTCGGTAACGTCTCACTCGTGCAGTCACCGTTTCTCATCCCGTGTCCCCGAACAGTAAGACACCACATCATTTTGTTCTGGAAGAGGCTTCTCGCAACCACGTAACTGCAGCCTTCTCAACAGACGCCTTTTCCTCACCGCGGTAATTGGCCTAGAGAGAGGCCGCTGCGCCCGCGGCACCACACGAACTCTGAACTCGAACTGAGAGGGAAGGGTGTTACCTGTGATATGTTTACGTGTTACATTGCAAGTGTGAATCTCTACAGACATTGGCGCCTGGGGTCCACGGGGAAGAGCCAGTGTGAGGTAGAGAATATCAACAGTTGCACACAGAAAGAAGCAGAAGATTGCATGCGTGTGGCAGAGAGAGACGGAGACAGAGGCAGAGACACACACGCAGAGAAACATGGTTGCTGTTTGACACCCTGACTAAGTACTAACTGAATTTTCTCATTTCCTTGAGAATTATACTGCTCATGGGTGACCCTCTTCCAAAGCTCCAGTAGCAACAAGTCCTAGGTCAACCTTCGTGGAGGTGCAGGATCGCGATAGGAAACTAGGCGTGACAGAGGTGGCCTGCTAACAGTTCTCAACCCGAGTGTGCAGGGAGCTCTCGGGAAGCCAGTTCCTGACAAAACCAGTAACTTCCTGAATTTACCAGCTAGAGGGTGACAGCATTACAATACATGTCACCTTGCCTTTAGTATTCTGCACTCACTGTTGACTCACGATTATTTATAGCCCTCCAGTTCTGACCCTGCCTTACGTCTCTTTACGAGCCTGGATGCCCACCCAGCACGGTGTTAGGATCGGGAGGGGCAGATAAGCATTGGCTGAGCTGGTTGATAACCACATTAGCATTATTTCCCACCACCAGGGCCTTCGGCCTGCAGACTTCTGAGTGAATTTGCACTGTCTCTGAGGCATCAGGATAAAGCACGATCTCCCCAGGCTGCAGCTCAGAAGCATCTTTTTAGTCAGAAAATCTCTCCATCTTGTATGTTCAGGCTCTTACCTGTTGGACGTGGGGCATGCAGGAAACACTAAAACAGTAGCTAGTTCTGCTACAGTATCCCCGCATGTGTCCACCTGTGGACGGGGACTGCCGTCCCCACCTTGGTGTCGCAGGCTTTCAGCACCCTGGACAGGGCCAATGGCCAGCCTGGCCCTAGAAGCTACTATACCGGGGCTGCTGAGGGAGATTGCACCTGGGGAGAGGAGCAGGAAACAGGGATGAAGTTGGCAGGTGAGTGAGGGAACTTTTGAGGGGATTCTGGGAGGACAGAGAGGGCTCTGGGGGAGGAGTGGCGGAAGGCCGCCACCCGGGGAACCTCATGTAACATATACTTTGGGTGGCTCATACCCAGGGCACAACCTGGCTGAGGTCAGGGATCGCCCACGTGAGTGGGCAGGTTTCTTCACGGTCACTGCCCCGCTCCCCTGGTGGCCATCTCATACGCGGGCCCTACGGGACCTAAATATGCACTGAGCCGCCTTTACCTGAAAAGGACAGAGGAGAAGAAAACATTACCTCCCAACACAGGGCAGAGAATTCCCGAGACAGACAAACACCTGCCTCCTGCAAGACTCAAGACCTCTTTCTCCTCTCCACTGCCCTTCTGAGGGCCACGGCAGGCATATTAATGTAGCTCCACTTCCTGCAGCCTCGCTGCGTCTGGGACCTGCACCCTCGGCCCAGCGCTCATTTCCTGGCAGGCAATCACTCTGCTGGGTCTCATCCTACCTCCTGCCTCTTCTCTCTGTACACATGTGCACATGCTTAATCGTAGCTCTATTTATTTGCCTGTTTTGATGATCCACCTGCAGTCTATTTTAATTAGAAAGTTAGCCTTGGGCCAAGCATAACATACCTATTTTGTTTGACTGCTTTTGAAAACGACACCACCTAGAACCTGCCCCCCCCCCCCGCCCCAGCTCATTAGCCTGCCAAGATTTGTATAATCCGAACAACAGTGAAATCCCTTGAACACATCCGCCTGGCTCAGCCAGAGGGTGGTGGAGGGGATGCAATCTCTGCTCTATGAGGACCCAGCTATTTGAAAAGATCACCCAGTGCCCCCAGGGTGGTCAGAGGGGTGTGGCTCGGCCCTTGGAGACAGAGCTTGGAGAGCACGGCCTTACAATGTCTGCACCTCTCTTTCTGGCTCCTGCTTTCCCGCTTCCTCTCTGCCTCCTGCGGAGACGGCGAATATGAGACACAGGGGGCAAAGCTAACTGCCTCAGCCCTGAGCTATTTACAAGGAGATGCGATTAAAGGGTGCCTGTCGTGACATCCCTCCCAGGCCTGCTTGTCTGTCGCAGGTGGTTACGGGTCAGCAGGGAGGTCTCCGTCAGGGAGGTCTGTTTCCTGTCACAGGTGATTCACAAATTAGTAGTTCATTCTCAAATCCAAATTGTTAAAATAAAAAACAAGGGGCGCCTGGGTGGCTCAGTCGGTTAAGCCTCTGACTTTGGCTCAGGTCAGGATCTCGTGGTGCGTGGGTTCGAGCCCCACATTGGGCTCTGTGCTGTCAGAGCAGAGCCCGCTTCAGATCCTGTCTCCCTCTCTCCCTGCCCCTCCCCTGCTCGTGCTCTCTTCCTCTCTCAAAAATAAACATTAAAATAATTAAATTTGATCACACCCAATTAAAATGATAATAATCTTACCTTGGAGTTCTGTCATGCCTTGTTTTGGGCCCACGGGCTCCCACTTCTCTGCTGACCCCTGCGGCTCCCCAACGCAGCAGCCTGGGGGGCCCTTCCCAGCATCTGTCACACCGTGCCCTCCTGCTCAGACTCTCCAGGGCCTCCACCTACTCTGAATAACTGTGCTGTCCCAGATGTAGCCACAGGCACGGCGCTACTGGGAAATTAAAATGTGGCGGTGCACCCGAGGGACATTCCGTGTGACTATTTTTTGAATTTTGTTAATCTTTATTTTTGAGAGAGATAGAGACAGAGCGTGAGTGGGGGAGGAGGAGGAGGAGAGAGAGAGAGAGAGAGAGAGAGAATCCGAAGCAGGCTCCAGGCTTCCAGATGTCAGCACAGAGCCTGACTGGGGGCTCAAACTCACGAACCGCAAGATCGTGACTAAGCTGAAGTCGGACGCTTCACCGACTGAGCCCCATAGGCGCCCCCCTCCCATTCTGAGTAGCTCCCCCCTTAGCGGGAGAGCTCCGCACACGGCGAGTGGGACGGTAGGAACCCCCGAAGCGGCCGCCCCGTGTTCAAGTCCTGACTCTGCCCAATTGCTGGGTGCCCTCAGGAGAGATATTTAACCTCTCTGTGCCTCAGTTTCCTTGCCTGCAGAATGAGGGCGCCGTGGATCCTGGGGCAGGAACTCCCATCTCCTGACTAGAGTGGGAGTGGGTCTCTCCTCTCCCTAGGCGGTCTCCCCAGGGGCTGCCCCATCCATCCCAGGGTATCCGTGAGGTCTCCCAGTGCTCTCTCTGCTCCTTTTTGCCCTCCCGCCCCTGGGCCCCAGCAGAGCCTGCCCCCTCTAGCCCTCGGGTGACCTCCGGGTGTTCGGGTGTTGGGAGCCTGGCTGCAGCGGGGAAGAGCTGATGGAGGCGCAGGGGAGCGCGGTCTGGCACTCTCCCTGTGAGTAGAGACCGGTCGGCATGTACCCTCTGGGGTCCTGGGGCGCGTCCGTGTGCCACCGAGGAGAAAGCAGACCGTCACGGCCCCCGGTTCTTACTGCGCTGGGATGGACGCTCAAAGCGACCCCTGAGGGCCACGATGGGCAGGGGGGTGCAGGACCAGGAACCAGGCCGCGGCAGCGGGAGGGGAAGGCAGAGGGGCAGTGGGGCAGGGAGGGGAGCAGGGAAAGGCTCAGGACCTCCCCGGAACTGGAGGGTCGCTGTGCCAAAGTGGAGGTGGGATTGCCGGTGCCCAGGAAGGGAGGGCAGGGACAGTCTGGCTCCGATGCTGTGAGGGTGGCCTCGCTAAGAGGAGGGACAAGGGAGCGGGAGAAAGGACGGGGAGCAGGGAGGAGGCTGAGGCAGCGGGAGACCGAGGCACTGACAGACCTACGCGGACTCAGGTGTCTTCGCACCTGATTGGCCCTGACGGAACCACACCCCTGTGTCTGAGCCAATCACGTGCTTGGGGAGGGCAGGGCGCTGATTGGCTGGGGTCTGGTCAGGTGACCTGCGGCCCTCCACCTTGGGGAGAGTCCCCGACCACGTGGTCTGAGACGGCTAGAGGGCGATCCTCACGGGTCTCCTACCGGAGCTGGACGAATGGCTGAACGTGCCCCCTCCGGAATGGGCTGTTCGCCTGCTTTTCAAAAGAGGAGGCCACGGCCTTGGCAGCGAAGACCCTTCCAGGACCACACAGCTCTTGTGTCAGCTTGGGACCCCACCTGTCGTGTCTGCCTCTGACCACTTGCAGCGTCCGGGTATCAGGGCCCGAGCCCCACAGCAGCCTGGGAGCAGCTTAGGGTGCGAGGGACGCTCCCCATGGGCCCTCCCCCATTCTCTTCTTTACAGGGAGCCGCATCAGGAGCCCAGGCAGGGGCCAGCAGGCAACGCTGTAAATTCGTCCCCAGAGGCTAACCTTAAAAACGAGACTTCAGGTCTTCAGCAAACCCGTACGACATGCAGCTAAAATCATGTTCTTCCCAAATCTCAAGGAGATGCGCAATCAACCGTGAGAACTAATCGTCTTTTACAATAAGCGACAGTTGAGTTAAAAATTAACTCCCCCAACTTACACTGTCAGCTCTCTGGGACACATCTACATCGCTTCCTGTGGCCGTAGGTGCCAGCCAGTCCCGGAGTAAACCCCAGTCAGAGCAGGACGGATGCTGGCGTCGAAGCCTTGAGGCCGCCTGCGGTTTCTGAGCCTCCTGTGCAGACACAGCGCATCCCCGGGCCTGTCCTGCCTCACTCAAAGCGGCCGTCCAGTCCTGCGGGCGGAAGTGAGCTCAGTCTGGACTCCTTCAGGTACCTCTGCGTCCTGACCCACCTTCCTGGGGTGGAGGGCTGAACGGGGTGGCCTGGGATTGTGGTACAGGGACAGACACCCAGCTGGACACACTGTCCAGTCTGTGCTGAGGTCTTGAGAATGACTGGAGTGGCCTGTGCTCCGTTCTCAAGGTCCAGTGCCCCTCGAATGCCATCTCCACAGAAGCCATCTCCTTAGGGTGGAAAGAACGCGGAATCCTCCCCACCCCCATCGCCTGTCTGCACTGCATTCCCTCGTGGTTTCTAGTTTTTTGGTCGAGGATTCTGCACCCTTAAGTACACCGTAGACCAGATCAGTTATCTCTAGAGAAAAGTGCAGGAAAGATTGGGGTCTGGGGGGAGGGTGGATCAAGTCCTTGTTTGTTTTAAATCCCAAAGTTTCCCTGAATTCACAGATTCTCAGAGCCAGATGCCCAGCCATCTGCATAAAGCGCTCTCTCGTGGAAATGAATCCTTGGTCCTCCCCAAAGGCCCATTCTTTATTATAAGTGAAGGCTGTATCACTGCTGTTGGAACATTCCTTTTGCTGTTAGTATCCAGAGAGAGAAGGCTGTTTTGTTCTGGAATCTACTATTGTTAAGACGGCGACAGTCTCCAAAGCGATCTACAAATTCAATGCAATGTCGATCAAACTTCCAACTGCCTTTTTGCAGAAATAGATGAGCTGATTCTAAAATTCATAAGAAAATCCGCGTGGGTGGTGGTGAGTTGGGATGGGGGACTTCCTGGGGGAGTCAGGCTTTGGTACCGGAGGGGGCGAGAGCATCGGAGGAACTCTGCAGTCAGAGTGGGCCCGAGCGTGAGCAGGGGACTGTGGACGGGGCAGGGACAGGCAGGTCCTGGAGAGCTGAGGTGAGCGTCCAGATGTCCCCCCTCCCTTTGCCCCGGGGGCCGCCCTCCCCTGGCACTCCGTCGGGGAAGGAGGGAGAGGGCAGGGAGGGGTGGCGCTGCATCTCCGCTCCTCCCAGGTTGTGCGGGGGGGGGTGGGGGGGGGGACTGCGGGGCAGCCTGGCGGTCTGGAGGCAGGCCAGCTGTCTCTGCAGTGCACCTCTGACTCACACCCACGCACACACACAGCCCACGGGTTCCGAGGTTAGCAGTTGCTCTTTTCAGTTGTTTCCCTGCCTGAGCATGGCGGTGGCCATGCGGGGAGGAGACCCCCAGAGTGCAGCCAGAGGGATTCATGAGCAAAGAAGGCGTGACTAAGACTTGGGGTGCCACCCTGCCTGGTGCTGCTGGGGAGTCCTGATCTCGGCTTTTCCCGGACAAGGGTAACCCAGGGAACGTGGGGTCCCGGGCCCTCGTGGGCTGTGTGGAGAAAGGCGTGCCCAGGCTCACGCGGAACGGTGCTCATCTCCCACTTGCGCCGAGCATTCCCGGGGTGTCGGTGGCGCCTCCCGTGCTCCTTGTCCATAGGCAGGGGCTGTCTTGCTCCTCGCCCCGTGGGGTGCGCAGGTCAGGACACAGGGTAGAATGGGCTCCGGGATTCGTTGGGGGCGGATCTTGTCCTCTGCCTTTCTGGGGCTCAGCTCTTCCCCCACACACATGTTCTGCATCCGTGTCCCCACAAGGAGTCGCAGGCGGAGCGTCCCTGTGAGCGACGTCCTGCCCAGGCTTGAGGGGAGCTTCTGCACAGCCCCAACCAGAACCTATCAGAAAGATGTTCTCGAGTCGCTGCGACCGGTTCGTCCTCCCAGGCTGTTGGGGGATGGGTGGAACCAGGCCCCGGAAAGGCTCAGGCAGGTCCGCATAGGCGGCCACTCTGGGAGCGACCTGACCGAGCCTCCGGGGCCTCACCCTAGAAGAGGGTGCGAGGCTCCACTATCATGTCCCACGAGAGGAGTAAGCATCCAGGAAGCGCCGGCGCCGGGTCTGAGTGCAGGCGAGCGCTCGCACCAACACAGTGTCTAGAGACTGAGGCTCGGGTTCTGCAGCTGTTATTCTGGAACATTCCTGCTGCCCATCCGGAGTGCTGGTGATTGCAGAATGTTCTGGGTCCCTCGTGTCTGCTGTCATTTACCACCTCGACACTCAGGTAGCGTTCTGTCCTTGTGTGACAGTGCCCAGGGCTCTGGCTGGCCTGTGAGCAGAGCGCCCTCCTCTGGGCCCCTTTCGTGTGGATGGTTAAGCGCAAGCGGCCTTTCTCTGGACGTGGGAGGGTCTGCCGGTGGTGGGCATGAGTGGGGGGGGGCACGTGTTCAGCAGCGAGCTGCGTTTGTGAGTGTGTGGGAGGGAGAAGAAGGGAGGCAGCTCAGTCCATCAGTTAAAAAAAATGAAGTCACAGAGGGATTTATGATTAAAAATATCTTTCCCCCCAAATCTGTCACCGCTCAATGTAGAAGACACCAGATTTAGACAGTCTGTGGGTGTCTTTGTGGGAGCAAATCACAACTATTCATTGCTAGGAAAGGTTGATTTGAAAATGGTTTGAAGTTATCCATGCTAAAAATGAACATTTCACGAACAGTAGTGTGAGTGAGTGACAGCCTGAGCCACACGCCCACCTCTTGGCTTGGGGTGGGGACATGACGGACAGCACCTCTGGGCGGTGTCCTGGGAGAATGGTCATTTCTCCTAAAGGAAATCCAGAAGGAGGGGGAGGAAAACAAAGAGAACAGACAGCCAGGATAGGCGCCGGTTTTGAAAATCTTTAAATGGGAAAGTCAGGGAAGCTTCTAGAAAGGCTGCATTACTGGTTGATGTAGATTCATTGAGCTGGAAAAGAGCAGTGTCCTGCCGCCTGAAATCACCTTCAGCGAGGGGCTCAGGAGTTAACTGGAAAGACAAATGAAGGCTCATTTCCGCAGCCACACATCCGCCCTCCTGTCCTCACTAATGGGATCGCGAGTATAGCAAACTCAGTGGGATGGCGTCGTTCCTTCTGGAGGATCGCTCAGAACACAATTAGCAGGAGAAGACCAGCTGTGCCCGACAAGAGGGGGTCGAGAGGGCCCGGGTTCTGAGAAACTCAGGCTGCCCTGGGCTCCTGGCTAGTGGGAGCGGTGCTGAGGCCTCCCGATTTCCCGGAGACAGAGGTCTTCGAGCGTCTCTCACAGAGACAGGCCTCCAGGGGAGTCGGCCCAGCTCCAGACAGCTGGCTGTGTCTCCTCTGCCCACCTGTGGCTCCATCTGCGAGGGCACACACCTGTGACATTGATCCGGCAGGGTCCTTGGCCGCCTCCTGCCTGTCCTGGGGCTGCTGCCTAGGGAGAGATCCACCCTCCTGTGGGGCAGGGTCCTCCCTGCAGGTTTAGGTGTGCGGGGGCGGGGAGGGGCATCTAAAAAGCACCAGGTGTACCGTGGAGGGACCAGGCACGTGCCAACCTCATTCTTTGGATGCATCAGCAAACGGTTTTCTTCGAACAGATTTTGGTTCAGCAGCTCTGGGAGGGGCCTGGAGTTCCGAATTTCCATCAGGCATTGGGTGATGTGGGTGCTGCCTGTGCAACCCCTCCTCCCGGTGAGGGCGAGACCCCCCTGTGTGGTGGCAGCCGGAGGGGAAGCAGATGTACCGGGGCTCCAGGGTCCCCTAACCCAGATGGAGACGCCAGGGCCTCGCGTGTCTGAAATTCTGGGGTTCTGCTCGAGGGACGTGCCCGTGGCACGAGCTCCGTAGTGGGAGTGACTGTGGGTGTCGGTCCCGGAGCATCTGGTGGGTGGATGGCCGGCACCCCCAGGAAGGGGATGCAGAGACGCGAGGTGTGCATGCGTGACACTTGCCTCTGACGCCCACGTGAGGCAGATTTGGGACTTCCGGCCATGCCTTAGGAAACCAGGAGCTGAGGACACAGTGCTGTCCTGAAAACGAGCTGATTGGGGAGCACTGTGAGAGCAGAGCTTGGAGCATCTGATGTAATCATGCCGTTTGTGTCTTTAATTTTTGTCCTTTCTTTTTATTACTTTTATTTTTTGAAGGCAGCATATAAACTTATATTCCTCCCCCCCCCATCATTTCGTCCCCTTCCCGGCCTCATGTGGATACGGGTGTGAGGTCGGGGTGTCCCCGCGACAGCCTAAGCCGGTCGGGGTTGTGGAAACAGCTCAGGTACCAGCTCGCAGCCGCCCACGTGGCTGACAAACCCCGGGCCCTCGTGCTGGCTCCCTGGTGGCTCCGCCCAGTCCCCAGAGCCCACCCCGTTGGCGGGTCTGCTCACGTGTCCACCTCCAGCCAATCCTGTTGCAGAGGGCCCGCGTGTTTATGCTGATTGGCTGTGGCTGATTGCCCACCCTTTCCCTAACCAATCACTGTGCCGGAGTCACACCCCCTACCACAACCGCTGGCGCTAGAAAGCGAGCCAGGACCCCGCCCCCGTCTGCTCAGCGGGAGGAGGGCACGCGACCAGAAGACGTTCTGGAATTGGGCGCGGGAGGCTGAGCCCGCAGGGACCGCCCACTGCTCCCACCCAGAGAGTTGTCCCCGTGTGTGTCTTTGATCCCAGGTCCCCTGCCAGGTGCTGGCCGTGCTCCTGCACTACTTCTTCCTCAGTGCCTTTGCGTGGATGCTGGTGGAAGGGCTGCATCTCTACAGCATGGTGATCAAGGTCTTCGGCTCGGAGGACGGCAAGCACCTCTACTACTACGGGATAGGATGGGGTGGGTGGGGGGGGGGGGGGGGGGGGGGGGGGGGGGGGGGGGGGGGGGGGGGGGGGGGGGGGGGGGGGGGGGGGATGGGACGGGGTGGGTGTGGAGTATATGGGGGTGCGATGGGGCACGTGTAGATGGGATGGGGTAGGTGTGGAGTATATGGGAATGAAATGGGGCAGGTATGGATGGCATGGGGATGGAATGAGGTCGGTGGGGTACATGGGGATGCGATGGGGCAGGTGGGGGTAAGAGGGGGCATGTGGGGGAGGATGGAGCAGGGAGGGGAGGTTGTAATAGGAGGGGGCAGGTGGGGGAGGTGGGGACAGGTGGGGTAGAAGTGGGAGGTGGCTGTCTTTATCCTCATCCTTCTTGGCACCCTAGGAGGGCAGCAGTGGAAGGAGAGTTCCTTTGGGCAATAATGGCAAAGGCCTCTTGGTGTTTTTTTTTTTTAAACGTTTGTTTATTCTTGAGAGAGAGACAGACAGAGACAGAGAGTGACAGAGGAGCGGAAGAGAGAGAGAGGGAGACACAGAATCTGAACCAAGTTCCAGGCTCCAGGCTCCGCGCTGTCAGCACAGAGCACAACGCGGGGCTGGAACTCACAAGACCAGATGGTGAGATCATGACCTGAGCCGAAGTCGGATGCTCAACCGACTGAGCCACCCGGGTGCCCCTCTTGGTTTGTTTCTTTAATTTTGTTCTTGTCCACCCCGAGGAGTCCTGGTGAGCATATGAGGCCCTGCTTCCTGCTGGAAGGTTGGGCTGCATAATGACGCCCGGAGTTCTTGCGTTCACCCTAAGGCATCTACCAGACACTAGAGTCTTGCTGCTTGCTTCTGGGTTTTCTCTAGATAGATTTAATTTTCACAGTCCTCACTGTACCTGAAGATAGCATGTGTGTTTTGTGCTTTGAGTTGGCAAATAGAATTTCTTTGATGAGGAAGTGTAGGTGAAATATACACTCCCCATTTCTGGTTTTCTTGGCATGAACGACTTCATTAGTCCTCTGGAGGGTGGAAGAGGGGGATATTGGACTTCAGGGAGCAGCTGGGGGTGGTTCTTGAAAGAGGGGCCACCACAGGGAGGGGCGACTGCCGGGGTCACCCTGAGAGGAGGCCAGCTCCTACTTAAGGGCTTCCGGCTGGTCCAGGGTTTCACCTGCGTGATGGTTGGTCTAGGCGCGAGAGAAGATGCGAAGTCAGTCTCTCGGAGTCAGCTTCATGTCAGGACTGGTCCGGGGCTCCCTAAGAAAGGGCTGAAACATAAAGACAAGACAAGACAAAGACACACAAAGATGTGGAGACAGCCACTTTTGGAGACTGCTCAGAGTTTATTTTTCTCTCTGGGTTTTTATGTAGTTTTAGAAGCGGTACAGGCATATATTTTGTAATGATTAAAAAATGATTTCAGCCCTCATGATTGTTCCTGTGATTTACAATAGAAATGTTTAGAAATAGTTTCGGTTACACAGTTCACACGTAAGCGAAGTATGACAAATGGGTACATTCCATAGAAATGTTCAAAAACAATTTCAGTCAAAAGATCAAGAACAATTTACATGCAAGCAAGGTACAACGAATGGGCACACTCTAGTAAGTGGTATAGGTTGAAAGGGCAAACACAAAGGCTTTTGGTTACAGTTGAAAGATTATGTGAAAAACATCCTTATTTTTCTGTAACATACTTTAACTTCTATTTCCTAGTAATTATGTCCCAAGACTCACAGCAATAATCACATTCCCGAGAGTCTGGCATCACCCTAAAACAGATCAATGATACATTCTAAACTCTACTTATTTCTTAAAGATTTTATTTCCATGATTCTCAATATGATTTTATTATTAATAAAGTATAGCAGCATATGTTGGCTTAATAGGGGAGGAAGCTGTGGAGCACTCCTGTTTTCCATGGCCCGTCTTCTTCAGGAGATATTAGGATGAATCGCAAATCAGCACAGGCCCAGTGACCCTATAGCCAGGTGTCCTGGTGACTCTTTCAGTGACCGCGCCTGTCTTAGGTTGCCCCCCTGCTGTGAGGAGTCTTACCCGTCTCTGGCTAACCGGCCCTCCCTCAGAGTCAGACCAGCAATTATGTTCTTGTCGTATTACAACCTGGCATTTGCTTCAAGGCACCCCCATCCACCGATGAGGGCCCCGGTCTAGGGCACTGTCTCATGGGCCTGAGTCTTCTCCTCAGGCAATGTCACCAGGGCCAAAGTCTTCTGGTCTCCAACAGGCGACTCATGGCAAGAAGGAAGGGGGAGATGGATGCTGGTAGAGAAACCGTCTCTGTCTCATCCCGTGTTACTTATTGAACTTTCTTATTAGAATGTGAAAATAGGGGAAGGGGATTCAGAGTACACTTATCATGGTGTACACTGAGCAATGTATAGAATTGTTGAATCGATGTACACCTGAAACTCATGACTCTGTATGTTAATTATACTTGAATAAAAAAAATACAGCAAGGGGATAAGCTGTCCAGTTAATTGCAAACTCAAAAAAAAATGTGAATCTTCCCCTTTGCAATAGATGTGCTCCTGACAAGGAAGGGACTACAACAGTTTTTAAAGTTTATTTATTTCTTTGAGAGAGAGAGAGAGAGAATCCCAAGCAGGCTCCTTGCTGTCAGTGCATGCAGAGGCTGACGTGGGGCTCGATCTCATGAACCAGGAGATCATGACCTGAGCCACAGTTAAGAGTCGGATGCTCGACCAACCGAGCCACCCAGGCACCCCTACAACAGTTTTCTTAATGGCTGTATGATACCAGGACGGGGCGTAGTTATGAACATGAGGGCTCTTTGCTTCCCCTGTTCGAATGGCTGAGGACTCTTGACAAGTAGTCGTGACCCCGTATGTTCCCTGAGACCAGGCAGGACACATACGCCTGTAAAATGACTAGGCGTAGGAGGGTAGGTGGTGATGGGGGGGCAGTACTTGACCCACCTGAAAGTCATGTCACTTAAAAAAGTTCAGGCCCTGTTGAGTCCAAGTAAAGCAGTTTTGAGGGCTGGGCCCAGCACCCCAGTAGTTGGCTGACTGACCCCCGTGTGAGTACAGCGACAGCAGGGTTGCCAAACCCAACAACTTAGATACACGTGTGTGGAGACCTTCTGTAAACTCGAACACTCCCAGATGGCAATGTAGATAACCACCCTGGGTTTATTTTGTAAATTCAGATTATTATTTTCTTGGTGGAGACCCCAGACCACGCCCCCCTACTGTAAATCTGTTCCTCTAAACAAGGCCTGTGGAAAGCATTAGGATTTATAGCAAAGTGCTCACTGTGCTCGGGCTTCCTACGGCTCCTGCCAAGGGGCACATTTATTACAGCTCCTGGGGTGACTGAGGCTCAGCTCAGGTGGCTCCGGTGGATGAGAAATTGGATGATGCTGTGTTGGCACCCGAGCTCAGGAGGGAAATGGTGATCATTAGAACATTCTGGAGCTCCCCAGGGCGAGTAGGTGAACTCTGTGA
The DNA here is from genome assembly GCA_004024585.1 of Paradoxurus hermaphroditus. Taxonomy (NCBI): domain Eukaryota; kingdom Metazoa; phylum Chordata; class Mammalia; order Carnivora; family Viverridae; genus Paradoxurus; species Paradoxurus hermaphroditus. The sequence goes on along the minus strand of PITB01026400.1, from coordinate 345 downwards.
AGAGCTTCAATCTGCTCCAGGTGTTCATGGCGCCCTGAGCTGCGGGCATCTCTCCATCCTCTCTCCTCGCTGTCCCCTCATCCCACAGGAGGCATGGAGAGGGCTGCATGGCCACTGGACACGTCCTGCCAGAGCCCCCCACCCCTCCCCACCCCTCCCCACCCCAGGCCTTCCCGGGGACAAAGCAGCAGAAGCATCGCTAGCTCCGCTGGCTGACTCCAGAGGACGCTGCACTGTCCTCAGAGGCCGTGGTGCTGGCCTCCGGTCTCCCTCCAAGAGGCTGCAGCTGAGGGGCCAGGCCCTGCCCGCCCTCCTGCAGAGCTGGGCTCCAGGCAGGGGCCCGGG
>PITB01026399.1:0-21577 GCA_004024585.1 Paradoxurus hermaphroditus | reverse complement strand
GCTGTGTCATATCTGTAAAGCTTAACTTCTTTAAGCCTCAGTTTCTTCATTTGTACAATACAAACAATAATATCTGGAGTTTTTGGGAAAAGATACTTAACATAGCATCTAGTACTACCTACTAGTACTACCCTAGTACTGTCACCCAATAAATGGGCAATAAGTGGGCGATTCTGCATACTGAAGCTAGGAAGGAACAGACATCACAAATGAGTTAATAAAGCCAACCAGAGAGAAAAGAGAGTGGAGTACATAGAACACATGCCTTGTGAGAGATATCACCAAGACCTAGAACTTTCTGGTTCCAATTCCAGTCCACATGTTCTATTAATAAGAGACTCCTTTTTCCTCCCTTTTGTCTTTATTTTATTTAATTTATTTACTTTTGAGAGAGAGACTGAGAGGGAGAGCCAGCATGCCCACTCATGTGAGCAGGGGAGGGGCAGACAGAGGAGGGAGAGAGAGAACCCCAAGCAGGGTCCACACTGTCACTTTCTCCCTTTCTCTGTCCCTCCCTCACTCATGTGTGTGCTCTCTCTCTCTCTCTCTCAAAATAAATAAACTTTAAATATATATTTTAAAAAAAGTCGATGCTTAACCAACTCAGCCACCCAGGCACCCTACCTCCCCTTTGTCTTGATGTAACTCTGAAGATCAAGTTCAATCATCTATATAGTGAAGACACTACTGACTGTGAAGTTATTTGAACTAAAAATGTGATGAAAAGACTAGCCTTTGGGCCACAACTGTTCCTGGGAGGCCATAGACCACCATGAAACTTGCCTGACAGTTTTATCTTCTCCTACAGAGTTCCCCTTTACTCTTTGCTTGTGACCAAGTCAGATACCTGTTCATTATCTGTTTCCTCCCCAGAAGTTCCAGTACTTACCATGTCACCTTCTAATCATCCATTTGTAAGTCTGTATTCCTTGTCTTAATGTTTCTCAAAGTGTGGTCTACAACCACCTAAAGCAGAATCACCTGTCAGGGACTGTGTTTGCTTCATTCACTGCCACAGAGTCTAGCAATGTTCCAGATCCGAAGTAGAAACCCAAATGATGTTGAAACAGAGAACTGGGGAAAGATGTTAAAGAAAATCCATGAATCATTAACTCTCTATGAAGAGGGGCACAAACCATTTTGTTCCTTGAATGTTGAAAAAGAACAGACCGGGTCGCCTGGGTGGCTCAGTCGGTTAAGTGGCCAACTTCAGCTCAGGTCATGATCTCACGGTCTGTGAGTTCAAGCCCCGTGTCGGGCTCTGTGCTGACAGCTCAGAGCCCTGAGCTTGCTTCAGATTCTGTGTCTCCCTCTCTCTCTCTGCCCCTCCCCCACTCACACTCTGTCTCTCAAAAATAAATAAACATTAAAAAAATTATATTAAAAAAAAAAAGAAAAAGAACAGACCAAGATTCCTCATCAAACTGGCTGCTCTTCCATACTTGGGGAGGTACAAAACCACTTCAGTGATAGACCAGCTCATGGTACTCATTGGCCAAGAGTCTCGCCACAGAAAAACTCCATGTCTAACTGCTTTGAGGAACCCTTGGTCACATTTCCAAAACTGTGGCATGGAGTTTCTAAGCCACCACAATCCCCCTTTGCACGCTCTAAAGTGGAAACAAAACCCAACATAGCAATAAATCCTCAAACCTCATGCTCCTGGCACTCCTCCCACTCAAAACAAAATAATTGGCTGTAAACAGCATTGAACCTGTGAACTCGGGGGGCTCAGGAGAAGAGGATGGGTAAGTCCAAGGGCAGATTCTAGCACTTGCTCGTTAACTTCTACAGAACTTCAGATCTCCGCAAGTGCACTTTATTGTTAAATGAATGGGAATGGCTAACGGTCTAGACAGAATCCTAGGACACAGAGCCTCCCTATTTTTCATAGTTTAAAAACTATCACATTACTTGTTCCTCTTCAAAGGAGGAGATAGCTGGCGAAGGTAGCATCGAAGCAATAGATTTAAGTTTCTGAAACCCTACCCTGGGTGGGGGACTATATATGACCCAACATATTTCTTGAGCTCTTAGAATGTTTCTTCTGTTTTTGCAACTTCAGCATCAAAACAGAGAAGACAAGATTATTATCATGATTTCAGACACAGAGAGACTGAGACTCAGAAAGGTTAAATAACTTGCCCAACGTTACAGGCTAGTGAGCGGCAGAGCTGGGATAGAAACCCAGCTGGACACCAAATTCAATTTTTTTTGCCTATCGTGTGCCTTTCTCTGAATGAGAAAAAAATACATACGAAAGGAAACAATACCTGACATTCGAAGATCTCTGCGAAAGAAACAACATTCTTATTTCCAAACGACGACTATTTTTTCCTGTTAATTTCAGCAAATATTTATTGAGCATTTGCTAGGTACTAGTAGTTTTACTAGGGACACAAAGATGAGTAAGATTTTTCCTTAACTTTGCAGTTACTGGGGAAGTCCGAGAATTTTAAGACAGATAATATCCCATAAGCAAGTGACTCAGGACCTTTCTACTTGCTGTTCCCTGTGTCTTAAATGCTTTTCTTCCAGATATCTGCATTTCACTGTCAAGAACTGTGAAGAGTCTGAGACTTTAGCCTATTTGCGGGCCCACAAGTTGGCCGACCAACTTCATTGCAAGGATGCTGGCAGAAGACAAAGGACTTTACTACTCAGCACCAGCAGTAGCTGGAGGGCCAGTTCTCCAAGCCTCAATTCCCGCTGGCAACATGGAGGGGGCCAGGTGACACCTGCACACCTCGGGTGGCATCGAAGAGGAGGGATCACAAGCTTAGATAATCCAAATCTTGTTTATAAGGAAATGCAAACAAAGCTGCCCTTTGCCCCAGAGGGAGCTATCTCTTAATGTATTGAACAGAAGGAGAATTTCCTGTTGCTTCAGAGAGAGACACGATCTCTATCTGACGAAGCTTTTCACTAAACAAGCACCGATGAAAATATAATGCAGATTTATAGGGCACTTGGTACCTTGCTCACAAAGCATACAAAAGGCAAGAAACCCATGGAGAATTGTCTCCCCAAATCACCTTTATCTAGTCTGGATTCAACTGTGAAGGGAGGCCTGCCCTCACCCTTCCATTTAGGACTGTAACCCCTATATCCCTCCTTCCAGAAACTCCCTATACCTTACTTCTCTATTGTATTTATGCCATCGAACATCATGTATGTTTGCTTACTTTCTTTGTCTATTGTCAGATCCATGAAGATGATGATTTTTTTGGTCAACATATCCTCAGTATCTGAAATAATACCTGTGGCACATAATAGGTACTCAAGAAATAGTTATTGGATTAATGAATATAATATGGAATGTTCTAGAGAAGGAGGTTACACATCAGGTACAATGGAAAGGGCACTTAATCTAACCTGGAGGGAATTCAGAGATGGCCCCCTAGAGATGTCGCCTAAGGAGTATCACCAAGGATAGGTAGAGGTTACTCAGGACGAAAGAAAGCATCCCTGAAAGAGAGATGACCATTTAAAAATGTACAAAAAAACCAGGGGTGCCTGGGTGGCTCAGTCGGTTGAGCATCCAACTTCAGTTCGGGTCATGATCTTGCGGTCTGTAAGTCTGAGACCCGCATAGGCTCTGTGCTGACAGCTCAGAGCCTGGAGCCTCCTTCGGATTCTGTGTCTCCTTCTCTCCACCTCCCCGCCCCCCGCTCACACTCTTGTCTCTCTAAAAAATAAATAAACATTAAAAAACAGATAAACAAATAAAATAAAAATATACAAAGACCAAAACAAAATATATAAAAAAAAGGAACCTAGAAGTTGGGGGTTTCTTTTCTTTTCCTTTTTTAAGCAGGTTTCATGCCCAACAAGGAGCTCAATGCTGGGCTTGAACTCATGATCCTGAGATCAAGACCTGAGCTTAGAGAAGACTCAGAGGCTTAAATGACTGAGCAACCCAGGCAACCCTAGAAGTTAGGGATTTCTATAGCATAGCAGGTAGTGGGAAGGGGCAGCAGACAACACTGTTGGTGAAGACAGAGGCCTTGGTCCTTGGTCAAGGATTTGAACTTTCTCTCATGAGGAATGGGGAACCACAAAAAGTTTTTAAGTAGAGGAGTCACATTTTAGGAAGACCACACTGGAGTCGTGTGGAGGATGGATTTAAGGCATGGACACTTACTGGGATTCGTTGAACGAAGTAGCAACTCAAAAGTATCAAAATATTTCTAATTAGGGTGTTGAAATTTCTTAAGGAAAAGTATGATAGAGGATTTTAGTTTAAAAAACAAGAGAAGGGACACCTGGGTGGCTCAGTTGGTTAAGCATCCAACTCTCGATTTTGGCTCAAGTCATGATCTCACGGTTTGTGAGATCAAGCCCCACAGGCATGCAGCCTGCTTGGGATTCTCTCTCCCTCTCTGTCTCTGCCCCACCATCACTCGTACTCTCTTTTTCTCAAAATAAATAAATAATTCTAAAAAAAGAATAGAGCTTTAACAAGATCCTTCATGGCTTTTTATAAACCTAATAGTAATAATATAAACTTAGGGAGTCTTAGAAAACAATGAGTAAGAATTGATTTTCAGCTAGCCATTTCTGTATACTGAAATTGGACGGCTCTTTCCATGGGCATGGTGACGTTTTGATTGGACATAAGAAGCAATATAGTTCTTTCCATCCTACCAAAAGTCTAAGATTTCTCTAAAACCTTTTTAAGAGTGATAGAATTACATAAAAACCAAATCAGAATAACTATAGGGCGAGCATCTTCTATGGCAAGGGACCATGCTCCTGCTGAGTTTATACTCTGGCTAGGAGGCAAGACTTGGAAATATACGAAGTGAAATAACAATGAGAGATTTAAACCCCAGATCAAGGCTACAGTGGAAGCAATGAATTGCACAAACATTAGTTTGCATAGTGAAGCAATGACTATATACGGAGATGATACTAATAACTAATACTTTTTGTGTGCTTACAAGGTTCTATGCATGGTGCTCCGTGTTTTAAGTGGAATTATCTCATTTGATCCATGAAGCTAGAAGACAAAATAATAGGAGCTAACATCTGAGCTCTCACTAGGTTCCAGGCACTATTGTCTTTGCAATGGTGTGTTTTATTTTATTCTTACAATGACCCTCCTTAGTAGGTATAACCATCCCTGTATTCCAGATTAGGAAACTGAGGTTTAGCAAGATTGAGTTCCTTGCCAAAGGTTTCACAAGCATTAAGTGACAGCGCCATTAATTAAATCCAGGCCATCACTCCTCATTACAGTGCTCGCCTGCTTCGTAATAACAGGTGAGTATCATTATCAAATCCATTTTGCAGCGGAGGAAACTAATGCTCAGAAAAATGCAGCCATGAACGCATGTCTGCGTGAAAGCCAAAACATAGGAACTTAACCATAAAATATCTTGAATGATCAGAAGCATCAATGGCAGAGATTTTACATTTTATCAATGTCATCCAGCTGACGCGCACTCGAATGACTCTGTGAGTAACCTAGTGGTAAATGGGGCAAACCAGGTTCAGATTTTTAAAATCTGTATCATTCGCCCACACCAGGCACTGTGGTATCTGTTAGCGAGCAGGGATGTGAGGGGCATGCTTCATACCCTTACGAGTCTTACAACTTGGTGGCAAAGACAGATACTGAACTAGCAACTGCGAGAACAAGTAACCGTAAGCGAGGAACTTTACAAACGGCAGACACTTCCGGATCAGTGCTCCTTTTGTACTGATGTCCTTACAAATTCTACAGTTTTAGGATTCCTACTGGAGTGGATGTGTGTTCTGAGCATTGTAACTTCACCCTTCAGCCCCAGGGGTCAGGAATAGGGGAAAGAAAGGAACATGCCTATTTGTATCCTATCCCCCTCTCAAATGCCCAGAAGAGCCCTTGCTAGCACTGTACTCAAAACTTGTAATGGAAGACTCTAAGAAAAGCTCGAAGACCTCTCATTGCACCTGCCACTGGTCACTCCAGTGTCTCCTGGTTCCTGTAAGTCCACTCTTGACCCTAGATTCTCACCTTCAGCGTCTCAGGGTTTGATAAGCTATGTTGGACCCCCTATTTCAGTATGTCACCTCAGCCACATTCGGACCCTTCACTCTCCACTAGGGCATCTCAAAGTTGGGCATCTTTGCTCTCAGCTCAGAGCACTGACCAGGCAGACCTGCTTTCTCCTGACCTTAAGGGAGGGGATCACACATGTACACCTGCGGGTGTCAAGGTTGAAATGGGAAAGTCATCCTTGAAGCTTCCTTTTAATCTGGTTAAATCATCTCCTTTCTCCAACAAGTGTTCATCAATGATCCCACGTGAGCCTCATTCAGGATGACATGGACATTCTTAGCACACAAGGACTTGCATGATCAGGACCTAGACCCAGCTCCCTGCTTCCCCCTCTCCCCAACTCCCAATGCGCACCTCTACGCCAGCCAAAACAAGCCACTTGCTTCTCTTACTATAGTCCCTCACTGTTCCATGCTTCCTGGCCTTTGTTCTTTTGATTTCATCTGCTTGGAATATCTTTCCTCACCGTTCCACCTGGCGAAGGCATTCTTCTTTTTAGAGATTTATTTGGAATCCTCTTCCCCTAGGAAACCTTTCTTGACCATTCTGCCCTCTACCCTAGGTGGAGGGAGATGTCTCTTCACCCTCGTTCCCCCCAGCCTGTTGCAGTGATCACCTTTGTCACATTGCATCACAGCTGTTAGCTCTTGAAGGTCTTTCTCAGGGGGCAGTCACTTACTTGAGGGGGGAAAGCAACTTGCCTTTAGCCTTTTAATTTCTTATTTCTGAGCAGCAAATGGCATGTAGTGGGGACTTAATAAACATTTATTGAATTAATGGATACTTGGATCAACCACTTTCTACTTAGCCTTCTGACTGATTTGGAGAATATGAAGTGTTTGCAGAAATATCTTATTCTTATAGGGACCGGGCGGGGAATATAAATGCATTAACTGACCATGTGGGACATGTGTCCTGTCTAAAGGGATCCCCGGTGTAGGCATGTGATGTTCCCTGGAGATGAAGAAGAAACCTTGGCAAGTCATCTATTTTCTCCTTCTTTTTTTTAATTTGTATTTTATTTTATTTATTTGTTTTTAATTGTTTAGTGTTTATTTATTTTTGAAGGAGAGAGAGATAGAGCATGAACAAGGGAAGGACAGGGAGAGAGAGGGAGACACAGAATCAGAAGCAGGCTCCAGGCTTGGAGCCATCAGCACAGAGCCCGATGCGGAGCTTGAACCTATGGACCGTGATATCATGACCAGAACTGAAGTTGGACGCTTAACCGACTGAGCCACCCAGGCGCCCCTACTTTCTCCTTCTGACAATAGATGCAGGTTATTTTTTTCCATATGTCTAAATAAATAGGTTTCACAACTTTCTCTGAGAGTACTGTGTCAGTAAGATTAATATCACACATCAAATTTTACCTTCATCCTTCCTCTTGGGTCCTCTGCCAAGTTTCTCTGCCCATCACCAGGAGAACAGAAACACCACTGCTCACATGTTCTCTGTACCATTTAGCACATGGTGGGTGTTTAATTAGTGTTAAGAGAGTAATCATCATACGCAGAAGGTGAAAGAAAAAGTTCTGTATTTTTAATGAAAGAGTGCGACAATTATTTTCCTTTTGAAAATACTTTCAACCTAAATGTGATTTGGTATTTATATGATCTTGTCTTTTCTATACCACATCGGCAACAGGGGAAAAAAAAGTGTATGTGAGAGTCAAGAAGTTCCTCAGCTCATATCTTCTCTCTTTTGGTCACCTACTCATTCATTCACCCAACAAATAATCTAGGCCCACTACGCGCCAGGCTCTGTGCTTATCACTCCATTCTACTGAATCCTGAGAATTGCTTTTAGTTCATTCCAGTTTTTTTCTGAGACATCCAAATGATAGCTGTTTGCCAGAACGAGGCTCTGAATATAGAGAACAAGGTCGTTACATGACACTGGCTTTGGAAACACAAGACCTTGACAAAGGTCTTCCCTTGCCAGGTCCTGAAGTCCTTCTGGGAGGATTCTAAGTACTAAAACCTACCTCTTTTTGTGGGTGACAGCCTGATGCTGGTCAGGGAAGAGCCCAAGATCAAGTTCCAGGTAGTTCCAGATAGTTCTGCTGTTTTCCACTGTTCCTTATTGCTGGCTAATATCCCATTGCTGGGTCCCACCCACTGCTATGAACCAGAGGTGATTTACCATGAATTTAGCAACTGCTTCAACAGCGGAATGGATGATCCCTGGAAACAGGGCAACACCACACCGGTCCCCTCCCACGTACTCTGCCTGTGGGCTCCAGGGCTGATATTCACACCCATCAGCCCTAAGATCTCTGTAGGTACCACATGCTCTGCCAAACTGTTGACATTCGTCAATAAGGATTCAGTCTTTCCAAAAAGTTAGTGAGAGATACACTATTATCCTCGTTTTATAGATGAGAAACCTAACGACAAAGCAGGACTCGCGCACAAACTGTGAGGGGCCAGGCACTACACATGTCATCGCTAAATTTCCAAGAATCACCCCCTGAGCGAGATGGCTCTTTCCATCAATAGTAACAGCCGGTTAAGCTTCCGACTTCGGCTCAGGTCATGGTCTCGCAGTCCCCGGGTTCAAGCCCGGCGTTGGGCTCTGTGCTGACAGCTCGGAGCCTGGAGCCTGCTTCAGCTTCTGTGTCTCCCTCTCTCTCTGCACTCCCTCCCCGCTCATGCTCCATCTCTCTCTCAAAAATAAATAAACATTTAAAAAATTTAAAAAATAATAAGTCAATAGTAACAATAATAGCAGACAGTAATAATGGTTCTGTATGTGGTAGACTCCTCGTTGTCTCTATTCAAGCTCCCTTTCTTTTATGATAATAAAATCCTTAATTTTATCCAGTACATTTTTGTACTGGCTAATAAGAAAGCATACATTTTTGGGGTGCCTGAGTGGCTTAGTCAGTTAAGAATCCAACTCTTGATCTCAGCTCCGGTCTTGGTCTCAAGGTTGTGAGTTCAAGCCCCACGTTGGGCTCCATGCTAGGCATGAAGCCTACTTTAGAAAGGAAGGAAGGAAGGAAGGAAGGAAGGAAGGAAGGAAGGAAGGAACGAACGAACGAACGAACAAGCAAGGAAGGAAGGACATTTTCCAGTGCTTCTTGTAATTCTCTACAGCCGTGTGACTAAGTTCTGGCCAATGAGATGAAACCAAAGTGAAGTAGAAATTTTATAAAAATGCTTTGAACTTTTTGGCAGCATCCTGTATAAGAAATACACTTTATATTATATTATGTTATGTTTTGCTGTTATATATATATATCACATATACACTCACATATATATTTCTGAAACAAAAGTTTTATGTAAGAAATACTAACCTTTACGGTGTAGTAAACGTGCTGATACCATCTATTCTATTTTGTCTTTAAAGTTATCCATTATACTGATTTTATGACCCACTAGTGAGTCATGACCCACAGTTCAAAATACATTGCTCTGCAGACAATGTATATGTGCTCCTCTTTCTCTTTTTGTTTGTCCATTCTACCACCTTGATGCCTGAAACACAGATTCCTCCACTTTGGACCGTGAGATCAAGGCCACACACAAAGGAGCAGCAAGATGAAAGACCCAGAGTACCGGGTCTCTGATGTTATAAAATGTCATAACAGCCCTAAATTACCTACCTGGGCTTTTACATGAGAGAGACGCAAGCTTCTATCCTATTTAAGCCACCATTATTTTGAATCTTTTGTCCCTCAGGGCCAAAACGGATCCTAACTGATTGTGGTAATAAATTGAGTGTTTGCTTTCAGTCTCCTCTCTGTTTCCCTGCTTTGCTTTTTATTACAAAGGGGCAGGGTTCAGACAGCAGGGCGTGCTGGTGAGAGACAAGAGCGTGGAGGGAAAACAAGCGGGTATTTCTGCTCGTGCTCTTGGCCTTAGATGCGTCTTCTCCAGCAACAGCTGTGTCTCCTCCGTATTTCTAGTTCCTGTTGGACATGGTTTCATCTTCTGTTGGGTGACCTCAGCTCTCGGTCTCTGGTAACACTATCTTCTCCCTTTATCTCTGTGGCAGCTCCCTGCTGTGGTTGATCTCTGGACTTCCTCCTCTTCCCTCTTGGGCTTTCAGCTCTTCCATTCCCCATTTAACTAAGCCTCTGCACTGAATTTCCCCTATTCTAAGTACTTGAAATAGTTGCAGTTTTCCTGGCCAGCCCTTGACTCACACACTAATATACCACACAAAATATTTCAGGTAAAATTTCCCATTTCCCCTCACCCTGTAAGAGAGGTGCTATTCAGCCCCCCACCGCCTGCTGTCCCCTTACAAATGATGAAACTAAGGCCCAGAAACATTATATGACCTGCCAAAGTCACATGGTAAGGGGAGAGGTGTCCAAGTCCAAAGCCACTAGCTACATGTTCAACACTCGATGAATTTGATATTCTTTTGGATTTTTCTGACTTTCAAGAAGTAGTCACATTTTATCGTGTTAGTTTTCAAAGGTCTAGACACAAAAGCTGTTTGGTATGACATCACTCCATGTTACCCAAGTAGGTGGTCTCCATTCTCCAAGCACCTCCCCAAAGCAGGCCAATGTCCTTTAACTTCTGTCTTGGAAAAAACGTTCCAGCCCGTCCTCAAAGTTGTTTCCCACCTTGGTCTAGGGGAGGGCTCTCTGTTCCTTCACATCAAAGTCTTAATTATTATTCACGGGTTGCATTTACTCATTCGTAAAATGTTTATTGAGTGCTTAGTATGTGCCTAAGGGCTAGGGGTCTGGGGCAGAGCAAATGTGAATGAGACTCTGAATGGGACTCAGTTCCTGACTTAAAGAACTCATTGTCTAGGAGGAGAGACAGGTATATAACATAAGGAAAGCAGACATATAAGAAATTTTTTAGTGAAATCCAGCACAATAGCAGCATGGTGGAAGCGTGGATCTTGAGCTGGTTCTTGAAGAATAAATAGAAGTTTGAGAGGTGAAGGGGATTGAAGGAGTATTTCAGGCTGAAAGAACCAACGCAGGCAAAGGTCCAAGGGCATGAAATATTTCATATGCATCAAATGTGTGTATGTAGCTAATACTTCAATATGAATCTTGGTATTTTATATTCACCCAAAGGTATGTAGGTATATATATGTTTGTATGTGTTATGTGTGTGTGTAATTTATATTTATATATGTCCTTTGTACACACATTATATAATCTATATTTTATATAGATATTATATATATTATGTGTTTGCATGTAAATATACACAGACATATATATAATATATTTTACACATATTGGGCTATATATGTCAATATAGACCTATATATCTTTTTTACTTTTTTCTTTTCCTTTTTGCCACTATGTTAACCTAACACTGCATAAAAGAATAGAGACAAACAGAAGAATTAATGTATTATTAAAATAAGGGAATCTAATTGCCTGGATTATATCTGTAACTGTATTCACTGTGCTAACAAATACCCAAGGAAAAACCATTGAAATATAAGCCACAGACACGTAGCTTTGTACAAGGACATTCCTTCATCGAGAAAGGCTTAAACGGATCTTGTAGGCTCAAGTTCCTTTCTGGAGTACTATTCAAGAACGTGTCCTATACTTGTTATGTTTCAACTGAAAGTAAGATGTGAGTAATAAGGGATATTTTTGACTGGGCTCAAGTTAGTTCACATTTATCAGTTTGCAAAATGACAGTCTGTCCAAAACTCTTTTTTGCTCAGGGCGGTATGCCTCAGGGAGGGAAAAAAAAGGAATTAACTTAATGCAACTCTGCCCAGAATTCTCTAAGAACCTTTGGCTAACCTACTGAATTCTCACTTAGCTGGCCCTTCGTTATGGCAGTGTTTAGGGAGGGGGCTTCCCATGCTGCGCTCCCACCGGCTGAGCAGACCTCTGGAGAGACCGTGACATCCGCAAAGCTGGGGTCGCTTTGGCATGATGTTATTTTTTACATATTGTCTTACCTTTCCAATGAGCTCGTAAGTTCCCGGAGGACAAGCAACCTCTCACAAACTCAGCTCATAGGAACAATTATATTGTTTCCTAAAGAAATATCTCCCAGCGGGTTTCCGCTCTTGGTTTTTCAGTTTTCTTTTGCCAGTTTGGTCTCAGGAAAGGGAATATATAAATCATGTTGGGGAGGAGGAGAAAACGATGTATGTGAAGGCCCTTTTTTGAGAGGAGGAAGAGAAAAATCGTCCTTTCGACACCAAGAAGTAGGGCCATGGAGGAGAGTAGAGAACGGTAAGGGTGGGAGGTGAGATATGCGTGGCTGCCATCTCTGTCCTAAAGCCCCAGTTATATAGAGAGAGGGAGACACAGAATCTGAAGCAGGCTCCAGGCTCTGAGCCGTCAGCACAGAGCCCGACTCGGGGCTCAAACTCACAGACCGTGAGATCATGATCTCTTATACTAGAGAATAAGCAGATAGGTTTGACCCTATAGCCCTGCATTGATCAGACTGCAGCAAGCTACTCGTCGGAGATAGCATAGAGGCATAGCAAGGTGGAAGAAGACAGATCTCCCTAGTTTCATCAGGAGCCCATGTCGCAAAGGAGAGAATTTCTAGGTTTGAGAAGGAGAATTCCTATAGCAGAGAAGGCTGTAGAAGACAGTAGGGGCATGAGTGTGTCTACCAGCTCCCCAAGAGAGGTTGTAAGATGCACCTGCCACTAGGAATCCGAAGGCCCCTGGTTCTGCCTGTGTAGAATTCCAAATGCCTAAAAATTGGGGAGGAAGGTCCCAAGAAGGTGAAAATGGGCCACCTGATAGAGCTGGCAGCAAGACGTCACCAGCACCAGAGACATGAACATATGAGGACAATCGTGGCTGGGGACATCATAGATGTTTCTTTAGCTGCAAACTATAGCAGTAGGTGCCAGCCGGGTGACAGGGATGACAGCAGAGCAATCACACTGTATCAGAGGATGACGAAGACCTAGGACAGGTCTAGGATAGATGCAGGACACGAAGGTACAGGAGCCTCCCTATCACCAGAACAGGCAAGTCCTCCAACTAGACTAAGCTTGAGCAAAAGGGGAATGGAGGACCCCTCTGAAAGGTGAGCAGTTACCCTAAAGAGTAAGTTTAAACCAAAGAAACAAATTTTACTGAAAGAGATATTGTTGACTGATGCATTCAAGCATATTTTCCCTTTTACCTAATAGGATGAAGTCTAGTAAGTAATCTCATTTCATTTCATTTTTTATTTTTGTGATGTTTATTTTTGCGAGAGAGAGTGTGAGAGAAAGAGAAAGCAGGGGAGAGGGACAGAGGATCTGAAGCAGGCTCTGAGCTGACAGCAGAGAGCCTGATGCGGGTCTCAAATTCATGAACTGTGAGATCATGACCTAAACAGAAGTTAGATCCTCAACCAACTGAGTCACCCAGGTGCCCTAACTGAGGAATTTTTAGATCATCAGAGGGGCGCCTGGGTGGCTCAGTTGGTTAAGCGGCCGGCTTCAGCTCAGATCATGATCTCACGGTCTGTGAGTTTGAGCCCCGAGTCGGGCTCTGTGCTGACGGCTCAGAGCCTGGAGCCTGCTTCAGATTCTGTGTCTCCCTCTCTCTCTGCCCTTCCCCTGCTCACACACACTCTGTCTCTAAGTCTCTCAAAAATAAATAAAAACATTAAAAATAAATTTAAAATCATCAGAGACAACCAAAAAGTCATAGGTTTCTTGCATATTCTGTGTTTCGTGTAATGAAATATTTGAATTGGCTGCATTTACTCATGGGGATTGGCTCAGAGGACCTTATACACAATATGCATGCAAAAATATTCTAGTAATTAACTCGAGGGGGTAATTGGGAATCTATATTACTTTGCCCAAGTAATTGTTAGATGTATTATCAAATTTACTATCCATAGTGAATGGAAGTTTCTTAAATTTTTTTCAATGTTTATATATGTTTTGAGAGACAGAGAGAGAGAGAGACAGAATGTGAGCAGGGGAAGAGCAGAGAGAGAGGGAGACACAGAATCTGAAGCAGGCTCCAGGCTCTGAGTTGTTAGCACAGAGCTTGACACGGGGCTCGAACTCACAAACCATGAGATCATGACCTGAGCTGATGTCGGATGCTTAACCGATGGAGCCACCCAGGCACAGGTGCCCCAGTGTAGCTTTTATTTTTACGTTCATTTATTTTTGAGAGAGAGAGCACAAGTCAGGGAGGTACAGAGAGAGAGGCGATAGAGGCTCCGAGGCAGTGACAGCACTGTCAGCACAGAGCCTGATACAGGGTCAAACTCACAAACTGTGAGATCATGACCTGAGTCAAAGTTGGACGCTCAACTGACTGAGCCACCCAGGCGCCCCTCTGTAGCTTCTTTTTTTTTTTTTTTAATAATTTATTGTCAAATTGGTTTCCATACAACAGCCAGTACTCATCCCAACAAGTGCCCTCCTCTGTGCCTGTCACCCCTCTGCCCCCTCCCACATGCCCCTCACCCCTCAGTTTGTTCTTAGTCTTTGAGAGTCTCTTATGTTTTGTCTCCCTCCCTCTCTGTGTCTTTTTTTCTTTTCCCCTTTTCCCCTCCCCCATGGTTTTCTGCTAAGTCTCTCAAAATCCAGCTATCTCCGTAGCTTCTTAATTAGCCACATTTTAATGTCTGAAGATAATGAATTATTGCTTAGATCTATACTTGAGCCTACAAATGTACAGATTCTGCATTTTCTTATGCAACAGTTCCATTTTAAAGATCTGCTTTACTTGTGTTTACTGCACTTGTCACAAATACCAGCCACTTCCTAACAAGGTACATGGGCTTGGACCAGAAGGGGAAAAAACAATTTGTTTTGGCAACCATAACGTATCCTTAAGATGTGTCTCTGTCATGATCTGCCTGTCATCAACAGACCGCCTTCATCTACCAACCATTTACTTCTCCACACCAACAAGCCTAAGGTACTAAGGTTAAGTATGTTTTACCATAACCATCAGTTGTGACAAAATTATCATATGTGAGCCACTTTACAGTTCATGGAACTCTTCTAATGTTTCATCACTTCTAATTTTAACCACTTCAAATCTCGCTATAACCCGTTCTAATCAAGACTTTCTGGCTACTGCTCCACTGACAATGCTCTTGTCAAGGTGGTCAGTGACCTCCATCTTACAAAGTCCACGGGAGTGTTCAGTCCTTATCTTATTGACCTCTTGACACCACTCAAAACCCTTTCTGAAAGCATTTTCTTCACTTTGTTTTGGGTCATCTGTTGCTTTGGATCATCTATGTCTTCCTAACAGAGTGGCTTTTCCTATCAGTATCTTTTACTTTTTGAAAAGAAGGGTTGAAAGGCTCCACATTCTCTATATTTTCACTTGCTAGAGGACCTTACTCAGTGCTATGTCTTTCGATACTGTGCTGATGAGTCCTAGATTCATTTCCCCAGTTCTAGCCTCTTCAGTCTTGAATATCGAAGTCTACTTGGCATTTCTGCTTGGATGTTCGAAAGGCATCACAAACTTCTTTTGTTCACCTTAGCCGGCTCTCCCAAATGTGTATCCAAATGTATATATTTCAGTTTTCTTCTGTCTCCCTAGTTTTTGGCTTAATGACTATCTCGACTCTACTTCTTTAATGTGCCCTGAATTTGGCTTAACCACGGATTCTGACCCTGACCTTAAAATGACCTTTGATCTTATCCTGCTTCAAGCTGCTCTAGACCTGTAGTCTTGCATTGGCTCCCAGGTTCTGCCTCTTGTTTGTTCCTTTTTCATGATAAGTAGCTTCAGTTGTCCACAACCACACCAGCTCTTTGCCCTCTGTCCAAGGCTTTGGTTGTCAGTGATTCTGGGGTTACGATCTACCTGACAGCTTACTTTTAATGAAAACTTAATGCCTTTTAACAACCAGTGAATCCAGTTCCCTTCTACTTTTTCCCTTAACAAGAACAAGGACTGTTGTCATGGCCTATAGAGTGCACCTCATCAGAGCAACATCAGAGAAAGTTTATCAAGTACTCACTTGCATACTACCTTGTTCCTGCCTTTTAGGTGATTATAATCAGGATTGGATGAGACGTTCAGCTCCATTACCGTTTCCAGTTGATTGATATTAGCTGCCTGGGCTGTGTTTGGGAAGGTTTTTGAAGTCAGTAAACTCGACAGAAAAGAACGCTATGATCAAATGATAATGCTTACCATCTACGCTGTGTGAAGGAGATTTATTCTATGCATTTGCCATCTGTGTATAATCTAAGATATTATTCTCTTTGTCAAACTCTATTGTTATACCAATGGAAACAATTCATTAATATAATTAATAATTCTTTAATAATTATCAACCATACTAATACTATTGTTGATTAATAATGGCTCATTGATAATTGATTCATATAGTAGTGGCAATAACACTGCTAATAAGAAATATCATTTCTAGGGGCGCCTGGGCGGCTCAGTCAGTTAAGCATCTGACTCTTGGTTTTGGCTCAGGTCATGATCTCATGGTTTGTGAGTTTGAGCCCCATGCCAGACTCCTTGCTGACAGTGCAGAGCCTACTTGAGATTCTCTCTTTCTCTCTCTCTCTGCCCCTCCCCGCTTACTCTCTGTGTCTCTCTCTCTCAAAAATAAATAAGTAGGGGCGCCTGGGTGGCTCAGTTGGGTAAGTGGCCGACATCGGCTCAGGTCATGATCTCACGGTCTGTGGGTTCGAGCCCCGCGTCAGGCTCTGTGCTGACGGCTCAGAGCCTGGAGCCTGCTTTGGATTCTGTACCTCCCTCTCTCTCTGCCCTTCCCCTGCTCATTCTCTGTCTCTATGTCTCTCAAAAATAAATAAACAAATAAATAAATAAATAAACTTAAACAAAATTAAAAAAAAGAAATATTGTTTCTAGAATAATTCACCCTGTGTCCAAAAATATACCAAGAATTTGGCTCAACTAATTTATTTAATCCTTACAATTATCCCTCAGACGTTACTATCCTTTCTTTTGACACATAAGGAAACCGAGACTTTGAGATAGAAAGTAACGGGTACGAGAACTCTTTGCTAGTAAGTGATAGAATTGTCCAAACAAAAGTTTCTCTGCCTCCAAAGCCATATTTTAAAAGACTTTGCTAGATTGTCAATAAAGCATTTCTTTAAATTTTCTAAAGAGTTTGATATGTAACATACAGGCCGTGCCCAAATCTTTTCCCCTCAGTTTTATTGAAATATAATTGACAGACGGCATTGTAGAAGTTTAAGGTATAGAGCATGATGACTTGATTTACATATATTGTGAAGTGATCCCCACAATCAGTGGAGTTAATATCCATCATCTCATTTTGGTTACAGAAAAAGAAAAACATTTTTTCCTTGTGCTGATAACCCTTAGGATTTACTCTAGTAACTTTCAGATTTACCATACAACAGTGTTAACATTACATCCCTAGTGCCTACTGATTGTACTACGGGAATATTGTAACCTTTGACCACCTTTCTCCAGTACACCTCAGGTAACCACTGAGCTGATCTCTTTTCTATGAGTTTGTTTGTTTGTGTGTTTAGATCCCCCATAAAAGTAAGATCATACAGTATTTGTCTTTCTTTGTTTTACTTAGCATAATGTCTTTAAGGGCCATCTGTGTTGTCCTAAATGGCAGGGCGTTTTCCTTTTCGCTGGCTGAATATTCCATTGTATATATATCACACAACTTCTTTATCCATTTCATCTACCGATGGACCCTTAGGTGGTTTCCATGTCTTGGATATTGTAAATAATGCTGCTATGAACATGGGGGTACAGATATGTCTTCAATATAGTGTTTTTTCCCCTTTGGGAAGAAAGGAATTAGAAATAGAATTGCTGGATAATATATGTTAGTTCTATTTTTAATTTTTTAAAATTTAAATTCAAGTTAGTTAACATACAGTGCAGTCTTGGCTTCAGGAGTAGAACCCAGTGATTCGTCACTTACGTGTAATGCCCAGTGCTCGTCACAAGTGCCCTCCTTAATGGCCATTTCCCCTTTAGCCCGTCCCCCCATCTCCCCTGCAGCAACCCTTAGCTTATTCTCTGTATTTAAGAGTCTATTATGGTTTACCTCCTTCTTTGTTTTTATCTTATTTTTCTTTCCTTTCCCTTATGTTCATCGGTTGAGTTCCTCAAATTCTACATATGAGTGAAATCATATATCTGCCTTCATCTGACTGACTTATTTACCTTAGCATAATACACTCTAGTTCTATCCACATTGTTGCAAATGGCAAGAGTTCATTCTTTTTCATCGTTAGGTAGTATTCCATTGTATAAACAGCACATCTTCTTTTAGAAACACCCATATAAAGTGCCCGAATCTGAAGTGTATAACTCAATGAATTTTCACAAACACTAACTCTCATGCGGCCACCATCCAAGTCAGGATCTAGAAGATTTCCAACCCCCCAGGAGTCTCCCTCATGCTCTTTCCCAGTTTCTGTCCTCCCCAGCAGCAGCTCTGACATCTATCCCTGGGAATTAGTTTTGTCAGCTTTTGAACTTCACACAAGTGGAATTATACTGTCTATAGTCTTTATGTTAGGTTTTGATCACTCATCATTATATCCATGAGATCCCTCTGTGGTGAACAGACCCTAAGGTGACTTCCAATGATCCCCACTAAATCCCGTGCCGAAGAGATTCCTTAACGGCAGATATCATCCTGGCCCGCACAATCAGAGCTGTGACACCGGAGTTCAGTCTTGAATGCCAAGAAAGATCTGCAGAGGCAGCTCAGGGCAGGACAATTGATTTGGACAGTGCAGGCCGGTTGCCCAAAGCGCTAAATAGCCACAGTTCTGGCTGAGATGCAGAAAGCAGCCTACGAGTCTGGAGATACATCCCTGCATCCATAGAGATGCGGCTAAGGACATACTGTAGGAGGCAGGCCTACTTCCTGGTCCACAAAGAGCCTCTCTCCCCCAGCTATTTCAGGGATTCCACTTTCTGGTTTGTGGAATCCAGTATTTGTTTTCGTTAACTTTTATTTGCCAGGCTTTAGGGTACTTTTTTGGCCCGTGTTTTAGTTCTATTTTTCTTCTTGTCCTTTTTGTCCAGAGCACAATCTTTTCTAAGAAATTACCGTTATTCCGGATTCAGTCCCATGCAACCGAGAAGGAAACAGACGTCCTTCTAAGCATACTCTCTGCCTATATTGTTTCCCTCATAATCTTAGCCCCCTGCCTTCACACATTTCCTCCCAGAGAGCAAGTGTATGCAAGCTGGGGAGGGGCAGAGAGAGGAGAGAGAGAGTCCCAAGCAGGCTCCGCGCTGTCAGCCCAGAACCCGTCTCAGGGCTCAAACCACAGACTGTGAGATCGTGACCTGAGCCCAAATCAAGAGTCAGATGCTTAGCCGATGAAGCCACCCAGCCACCCTCCAGATTCATTTATTTCTGATGGGCGTGCACCGTTGTCAACACATGTTGTATTAAAAATAGATTTCTGGAGCGCCTGGGTGGCCCAGTCAGTTAATCATCCAATTTTGGCTCAGGTCATGATCTCACGTTTGCGGATTCAAGCCCTGCATCAGGCTCTGCACTGACAGCTCAGAGCCGGGAGCCTGCTTCAGATTCTGTGTCTCCCTCTCTCTCTGCCCCTCCCCTGCTTGCACTCTGTCTCTTTCTCTCTCACCAAAAAAACCCAATAATAATAATATAAACAAACAAACAAACAAACAAACAAACAAATGTATGTCTGTATTTCCTAGGAGTGCCTTGGGACTGGAGATGCAGCATCAAATGTGTGTTTCGACACAACCTGCGACTCAGGGAACTGTGGTACACACGAAGCACCAGAAAAAAACATCTTTCCAATGGCAAAACTGACTTATAATAACAGAAACGATAAAAAGTGTGCTGAGAAACATTTTTGCATTCATCACCAGTTTAATCAATATCTTCTCATTTATCCTAGTCCTCAGATGATCAGAATGCTCAAATCGGGTCCAGCGGGCAAATGGATTGAGCTGGCAAATTCCAACTTTCCGAAGAAAGACAATTTTAGAGACA
Source organism: Paradoxurus hermaphroditus (assembly GCA_004024585.1). Taxonomy (NCBI): domain Eukaryota; kingdom Metazoa; phylum Chordata; class Mammalia; order Carnivora; family Viverridae; genus Paradoxurus; species Paradoxurus hermaphroditus. Next base: position 1,612 of record PITB01026399.1, on the reverse strand, counting down.
GTTGCAAAAGTTAGAAGGGACTAGAACTCAGTGTTCTGGCCCAGGCATGATGTCCCCGACCCTGTTTTAGCATTTTTTGAACATGTTTTGGGGCCTGACCTTTCTGCGGGTCGTGGATTCTTGCTACCTTACTTGTATAAATGTACCTGCAGCCGTATGGTACACGCTTCTGCCTCTCCATGCCTATCTCTCTTTCCTGTTTTGCCCGCTCCACTCCCTTGAGCCCCCCTCCTCTACCCCAAGAGTGTCCTTCGGATCTTAAGCTCCTGCTTCTACAACCTGCCTCATGCGGACTCTCTTCCCTAATCCCTTCTTCCTTCCCTGCTTCACTCCTGGCTTTACCGAAACCAGACTCCTGAAAGGAATTTATATATTTGATGGCCTCGGTGTGTGTTGCCAGTTCTGGCTTCAGGCCAGGCCTTATCTGGCTGGGGTATGAGCTTAATGGCTCTGCAGTGGGGGGTTGGGGGGGAAGGGAGGGATCTATTTTTACTCTTAAGATGTGGATAGACTGACTTAAAGACTCATTTCCATAAGACACATCTGATTGCCAATTTGAGAGAGTTAAAAAGAAAAATAACTGGGAAGGAAATAAACCTTGAAAGACAGAGCAGGTCGATGACACTCACCTTTGAGTATTATAGGCCCACTTCATCGTCACCAGCGCCTTGTCTGCTCTCACCCCATCCCGACTCCCCAGCTATCCTAGCATCGGTTCCATGGGTAGACCCTCAAGTTCTTTATCTCACTTTATCTCACTCACAAGCTAGAAATCTCGCCATCAGTCCCCTGCTGCAGCCAGACCCTTCGATTCTGCGTCCCGAATAGTCACGCATGTTCTGGCTCTGTTTTTACTCGCCTCTTCCTGGGATTCCCTCTCTCTCTTCTCTGTCTCTCCAAATCCTTCCTATTTTTAAAAACTTGTTTGAATCCAAGATCTTACCCTGACCACCCAGCAAAAATGAGCTCTTCGTCCTCTACCATTGCTTGTATAATTTGGCAATTAAAATATTTCAATGCAATAAATATTTATTGAGTGTTTACCATGTGCCAATTACCATATAAGGTACCACATGGGACTCCAAGATAAATAGAACCCTTTTTCTGTAAATAGAGTATAAAACGAGTACTCAGACTTATAACCAAATGCAGAACATGCTACGTACTGCGAAGCATGGCAGACAGAGCTGTAGGGGGTTGGAGGACAGAGGGGAGAAAGGAGGTAGCGTTTGCTGAATGGAGATTACAGGTTAGACCAATAATGCTGGATGCTTCGTGTTGTCATTTACATTATACTCATTTTATAGAGGCAGAAGCTAGGGTTCAGAAAACTTAACAAAATTAACCAGGATTGCATATTTGATTAAGAAGTAGTGTACAGTCAGAATTCAAATCCAGGCCTGTTTGGCTTCTAAGTCCTATTCTTTCCACTATCTCTTACCTAGATATAGATTTGAGAAAATTTGCATGAAGAAGGAGGCTTTTGAAGTGAAGCTTGAATCGTAAGTAAAGTTGGATAAATTAGAGAGAGGGAAGTACATTCTCTAGTTCTTAACATTCATAAGCAAAGTGCGGAGCCAAGGAAGAACAGGATGAATCTGGGTGATAGTAA
>PITB01026398.1:0-21590 GCA_004024585.1 Paradoxurus hermaphroditus | reverse complement strand
ATCTGAAGGCGCTCTGCATACTCTCAGGTAGTCTGCATGAAGTCCCTGTCCTTTATGTCCTTTATGACGTGGTGGGCAGGGAAACACAGGTACACGTAAGGAAAGGACTAGAATTAGTGACAGAACACAGAGAAAGCACTGCACGTTCAGGGAGGTGGGCTGGGGTGATGAGGGAAGGCAACAAGGGAGACCTTGAATGGGCTTTGAAGGTTAGAAAAACGAGCCGGGAAATGGAAACGAGGAAAGGGACCTTCTACACAAGGGCGACGCAGGAGCGAAGCAAAGGGAGAAGTTCTACGTATGAGCTGCCCTGGCAACCACGTGCACAGTAGGGGCTGCAGACCAGTGACAGATTTGATGAATCCAACGTGCAGGTGTGTGTCACTGGGAAGGCCCTTATCCGCAGTGTGTGTTTGTTTGGGTAACATCCATCTGTCGATCGAAAACAGGGAGATTTAAAATGAAAGACCCAGGTTTCCTGTTCTTTTAGAAAACCATGCAGCTGCCCACACTGGGTTCCATTTGCCCCAGCGGGCAGCAGTCCTTCCGAGTCGCTGACAGGGTTCGCGCCGCCGCCACGCCACCACCTGCTGCCTTTCTGACCTTGCCTACTTGGCTTACTCTGCGGCCGCCTGACCCCAGCAGTACCGGAGCGCGGGAGCCCTCTGTAAACAAAGCCCTTCTGTTTGGAGGAGAGGTTCAGGAAAGAAGCTGTAGCAAGAGGAGACACGGGTCCCTAGAGGTCCCCTCAAGGAGAGACGTGAACGAGACCCAGACTATGAAGCCCCCCTCCAGCTGCCACCCGGCCTGTGCCTGCACACCTGACATCTTTGCCCACGGTCATGGACGCAATCACTTTCTTTACCGCCTCCTTCTTCTTCTCCTTCTTGTCACTGTTGAGCTCTGCCTTCAGCTCGAAGATCTCCCCTAAAAAAAGGAGAGACGCATGAGCGGTCCCACCCCACCCTGCAGGAGGCCCTTCCCAGTCCCCAAATCCCAAAACAATAAGATTGTTTAGGTCCTTGGCCTCGGTGACACAGGCAGAAGAGAAGGACAACTCTTAGGAGAGGAATCATCAAGAAGGAAGCTTGGAGGTCGTGCTGGGCTGAACCAGAGGCAGCCGTGGAAGCTACAAAGGTTCTGAGACAAAGTGTGAGGGCAGGCCCTGCTCAGCCAGACGCCTGGACACGTTCGGAGGCAAGTGCTCCTCAGCCGCCTCCCCCAAAGCCCCCCGGGCAGAGTGAGATGGAATCTGGGGACTGAAAATTGGAGGGGAGACGGTAGGATCTACTCGATTCCCACACTTGGCTTTTCCTGTTTTCCTGAACCTCCAGTTAAAACTGCACGCTCAGGGTTTCACTTCCTGAGCCACACGTGGTTGCTCAGCTCTGAAAATAGGAACTCAGCTGCCCTGCAAGGGCCCGAGCACGTAATACACTGTTCTTAAGAACTTGATGATCTGGAAAAAACGAATGAGGAAATAGGGTCGTTGAGGGCCCAGATAACCCCGCTGACGGTTACAAGGGCAGACTTTGGAATCAGACAGGCCTCCGGCCCTCCCAACAGCAGCCGCCAGGATTTCCTGAGCCTCCCTTGAAGCCGGGTGCCACACCAACTTTTCCCCACTTCTCACTCCATCCTCGTAACAACGCGGCATTTCCCATTTCGCGGATGAGCACCTGGAGGCTGGGAGCGTCAGCCCAAGAATACACAGCTAGTAGCAGGTAGGGCCAAGGTTCAAAACCGGGACTGCCGGCTCCAAAGCCCACCCGCTCGGGCCAACCAAGGACATCACTTTCCTTTCCTTGTCTGTACTCTCTCTACTTTGACTGGAACAGTGAATTCTCCCATTTAACACTCAGATGTAAAATGCGCACCTCAGGGCCTGCGCTCAGTGGCCTGCATTAAAGGAGACTGCTCTTGTTATTAATTTGCCATGTGGCTTTTGGCTTAGATCCCTCTTTTGTAGAAGGGAGTCCCGGGCAGGAATAAAGCAGAGATCTGGACAGATTTATAGTGAGGAACAGAAAACTTGCAGGTTTTTATCATGACTGAAGGATGTGGTGCTCAGGAAAGAACTTAAGCGACAGACAGCAAACAAAGTTCATGAAGAACCGTCCCGGGGCACAGCCCAGGGCAGGGCCACGCTGAGGAGGAATCTGCAGACCTGGCAGTTCAGACTCTTGACTCTACAGGACTGAAGGAACACATGCCCTTCTCCTCCGAGAGACTGAGGGGCCGCGTCTCCCTGCTGCAGGATCCAACGGGCCACGAGGGCTTGGACCCTGGCTCCTGCTGCGGGGCTGCCCCTGCCGTGCTCGCCGTGCTCGGTCAGATTCAATACAACTGGCCGTCGATTGAGGGATCTAGGCCTGAGTCACGTCAGTTCTAAGAAGACTGGGATTCACCTGTTTCCAAAATCTCTCTTTTCTCTAAGGGGCCCCAAACCCAATCGGTCACCAAGCCTACTGCCTCAGTCACTACAAGGCACCCAGTTCTCTCCACCCCCGCCCCCCGCCCCCACTGGCTCAGGTACTATTATCTCTCATGGGAGCTTTGGTAACTGGTCTTCCTGCCTCGCCCCAATCTTCGCCCTCTTCAAATCTTTATCAGAATCTGCCTTGGACCTCCTCTGGCTTAAAACCATCAGTGATGTCCATTTGGACCCAGGCGCCCCTCTACAAACATTCTCCTCAAAAGAAAACCCACAAAACCCCCACCACTGATGCCCCAATACACTTAGCAGTAGGTTCACCCCCTCCAGCCCTGCCCACCCTCTCCGCCCTTCCATCACACTCTTTTGGTAACTTGTGTCCATGTGCTTTCCTTGGGTGAGCAAGAGCTCCCCTTCCCTCCACCCTCTTAGCTACACCCAAGGTCCTCCCATAGCCCCAAGCACTGCCCTTGTCATAGCACCCACCACCCTTTACTGTGATTACTATACTGTTTTTAATAGACTGTCTTCTCTGCTTAACTGCAAGCAAAGCCAGGTCAGAGACTCCAATCTGCCTCCTCCACCGCACAGGGAAAGGGCTCAGTAAAAACTGGCTGACCAATAACTGAAGTGCTTGATAAGTCTTGATAAGACTAAGGTCTTGGCTCAGTTGCCACAACAACAGACTCTCTTCATCTGGTCAGCAGGCCTGTGTCAATCTCACTTGGATGGAAGGAAGGAAGGCGGGAGGAAGGGCCAGTCGGAAACAAGCTACAGGGTTAAAGCACATTCACCAGCCACTACAACCACCTGTTTTCCAGAAAGCAGAAACAACCACAATAGCCTACGACATAGAACTAGCTTAGCACATTTCAGTGCAGCGACTCAGCAGACTAACACTGAGTCGTTAGTCAGTCAATGTGGGGAAATGTTTAAGATAATGTCAAATGGAAAACAGGATATGTTCTGACTTCACGTAAAACATGTGCCCGTGGAGAAAGACCAAACACACACACTGTGGGGTTACTGAGAGGATTGTGTGCTTTCTTTCCTCCAGGAAAACACATCATGTTTAATAGTGTTAGACCATGGGGCTCAAAAGAGGGCTCTTTTTTTCCCTACACTTGGAGCTAATGCTCTTCCCTTGAGGACTAAAAGCAGTCAATTTCTTACACCATCAACACTTCAATTTTCCGAGCCACAAAGTTAAGGATGCTCTGGGTAATCCCCACCTATCGCTTCCAGGCCTCCACCCCCTACCGCAAGCCCCACCCCCCCTACCCCGGCAGGGAGAAGGCAGAAGGGTGGGCACAGAAAGGGCAGGATGAGACCCCCCCAGAGACCCCCCCCCAATGAAATCAACAGTACCTTTCTTGGTCGTGGTGAAATATTTTGAGTCAGTCATTTTGGTCCCTTATCTGTGGCCAGGCTCTGCAAGACAAAAGAGAGGGGTGACTTTCCACTGTGTCCATTCCATTTTCAGTTACGGAGCACGGGAGGAGGAGGGAAGGATCCGGCACACATGCGGTATGGGAAGATAGCTTCTTATCTCTCTACTGGGAAAGGGAGCTGTTAGATAGTGGCTGGTCAGATTTCGGAAGGTCATTCTGAGGGAATTCTCAAATTTCTGAAGTGCATATTGTTTGACCCAGCAGTTCTACTTTTTTTTTTTAACTTTTTTTTTTTTTTTTAAATTTTTTGAGAGACAGAGACAGAGTGTGAGCAGGGGAGGGGCAGAGAGAGAGGGAGACACAGAATCCGAAGTAGGCTTCAGGCACTGAGCTGTCAGCACGGAGACTGACGTGGGGCTCAAACTCATGAAGTGTGAGATCATGACCTGAGCGGAAGTCAGACTGAGACACCCAGGCCCCCCGCCCCTCCCCAGCAGTTCTACTCTCCACGGAAATACCTGCACAGAGAGATCAGGGTTTTACTGCAGCACTGTCTGTAACAATACGCTGTTGGAAATTAACTTAAATACCCGTCAATAAGGGAACAGCTAAGTACTCTGAAGACTCTACAGATTAAAAAGCACTTAGTTACAGCCACCTCTTCGCGGTGCTGACTCCACCCAGCACTGTTCTAAGTGCTTCCCACAAATCACAGCCTCACGGAGGTCCTGTCGGGACCCTCTACAGCCAAATGAGCTTGGAAGAGGCCAAATTTGAAAAGATGGGAAGATTTCTTCTCTCCCCAACTTTTCCGAGCTTCTCTAACAGTGGTGCGCACTAGTCCTCTCTAGAAGGGCGAGAATCCATCTATATGCTGTGGCCTCTCCGGCATGCCTCAAATCTAACTGGCCAGTTTCCTCGAAGCATCTCTCGGGACATCTCCCAATGACTTTTGTCACGTTGTGAAGTGTTGTTCTAAGGGCAACAGGACAAAGAGAGTTCCAAGGCAGCCTTGTTCATTCCGCATTTACTGTGTACCTTCAATAGGTCACCTTGATGAACAGATGGAAGACTGAAGACGCTACACAGGGGCCAAGTACCCTGGATACAAGGCAGAGGCTCTTGAGGTTGTTCTAACATTTAAGAAGCTTTCATTTACAGAGCCCCTATTACAGCCAGGGGGTTTGCACACATTATCTCATTTAATCCCACCAAAAAGATAACTGTCTTTAACCCCATTTTACAGATGTGAAAACGGAGGCTCGAGATTGTTAAGTGACTTGCCCAAACATGGCTTATAGATGGCTAAACTGGGAGACCATTTCAGGGCTGCCTGAGCTCAGCGGCTGCATTCCATCAGTGAAGAAATCCTGTTTCCCCTATCCGAAAAAGAGGACAGAGCCCCGACGGTGGCTAAGGACTCGGTCCAAACACCGTAAGACTTTCACGTACAACTGTCTGGTCCTACCTGTACTCTCACATGGTACAGAAAACCACACAAACCAAAAAATAGGAATTTGAATGGAAAAAACTCACTCACACTGTCCCTTTTGTTGCCTCATGGAACAGCCCCAAACACAGAAGCCATCGAGGACGTTTGGGATGAGCACTGGGCGTTCTATGTGAGTGATGAATCACTAAATCCTACTCCCGAAACCAGTATCCCACTATATGTTAACTCATTAGAATTTAAATAAAAACTTGAAATTAAAAAAAAAACAGTTAATAAGTTAATTAAAATAAAAACATAAGGGCACGTGGCTGGCTCAGTCAGTTAAGCGTCTGATTCTTGATTTCAGCTCAGGTCATGATCTCACAGTTTGTGGGATCGAGTCCTGTGTCGGGCTCTGCACTGACAGTGTAGAGCCTACTTGGAATTCTCTCTCTCTCCCTCCCTCTCTCTCTTTTTCTCTTTCTGCCCCTCCCCTGCTCATGCTCTTTCTCCCTCAAAAATAAAAATAAATACACTAAAAAAAACCTCCACAGAATCCATTAACATCTTCTTTCAGTGCATTACTCTGCGGGGGCGAGGTGGAGGTTACTGGTGGGATGGACGTGAGAGGTCGAGGACCATTTCAAAAGTCTCTGGAAACGAAGCTGACATAGCTCCTCTTCAGCCCAACTGAATTCTCCAGACTAAGCTTGTATTCATGGCAGGATGGCAACGAGGCTGTTCCCCAACTGAGACACCCACAGATTTGGTCTCACTAATCAATGGGCTACAGGTATGTGCTGTCTCGGAGCTGCCTTACATCCTTTGTGGATCCCGTTAGAATAAAGGAATAAAGGCTTCGCTGACAAAACAGTTCAAAGAGAAAAACGACAATTCTACTTTCCTTTTGGGATAAAAAGGGATGATGGTGCTTCTCTGCAGGACCTGGAGGGAACAGCGGAAGAGACCGCCGTCGGATGACGGCAGTCCCACAGTGGGGGCTCGAACTTGCAGGTCGTGGCGGCGGGAGTCAGGGCTGTGGACGGATCCACCATGTCAGCCTGGCCCATGGGTCCGTCCATCGTCCCTCCTCACGCCCGGCCCAGGGTTCTGCACGCGGCCAGTGTGGAGCCTGAGTTGAAAGGGGTCAAGGAACATCCCCAGGAGCTCGGCGCGTTCTCTGACAGCCCGGTTATGTAACTATTTAGCATTTGTTTCCTACACGAGTTTACTTACGCTGAAAATAATTTCCTTTTGAGCACACCTAAAGCCATTTTCTCAGAGAAATCTCACCCAGCTCTAGGTTGTTTGGAGTGCCGCTGGGAACGAGCGGACAAGACCAGGGGACGCCCGCCCACAACAAAGGGCTGTGCGGCTGCGGGAGTCACCAGCGCGGGCACAGCCTGCAACGGCGCCCAGAACAGAAGTACCCCACTTCCCCAGTTCAGTCTAAGCAGAGGGATCGGCGAGAGCAAAAGGGGCTAAAAATTACAGACCGGAAGAATCACAGTAACATATAAACCCCGTATAAACAATTTAACATATTGTTAAATCGAGAAGGAAATCAAAGTGAACAAAAAGCAAAAACTACCTTAGATGTCTAACGCCTGCGCTGCCCAGAAATTCTTCCTTCTCCAACGGAGGAGGCTGTCAGGGGCTCTCCCCTTATCTGCAGGCACAAAACATCTGGGGGCCCCCAAATTCCCAGAACGCAACCTCCTGGGGACAGATCTGTGTCGTATGCAACCGCTCGGGTGGAAGAAAGGGTAAGAAGCTTCTCTTTTGGGGGGATTAAGAAGAGCAACAGAGCCGCAGGGTCAGCTAATTAAACCCCTACAGCTGCTGTCACCCCTATAATGCTGAGCTTTAATGACACCCTTCCTTTTACAGGTGCTAAGCAACTACTCACGACTTAAACTGCTCCCCAGCCCGGGTGCTGGCTGCTGCTTTTCTCTGCAGTGTCTATTTCGCATATCCCTCTGCAGGGGCCCAAGGGGACTGATGATGCAGAAACTGCGTCCCTCTGAAGTTGTTTCACATATAGGAAAATAAAGGGAAGGAGGAAGGGGAGGCAGGAAGAAGCGAAAACGCCTTTGCGAAGCCACCCGGAGCCGAGATTTTGGACACCTCGTTTCACTGTGGAAGACCAATGGCACCTTGTTGATCTGCTAAGGGTGGTTATCTCCTGTGTCCTTTCTCTGCAGTTGCCTCTTAGGTGTCGGTCCAAGAGATTTTTCATCCTCTCTGAATGAATGGAAAAAACCCTACAGTTCGGTCTAAAGGACCAGACTTGTAGATGTCCCAGGAGAGGCTGGTGCTTTCCCGGGCACCGCTCAGCTCTCGCCACACACTGTGTCCCTACTAACGGAGGCCAGAGGGGCTAAGACCTTGTTTGACGGATCTGATTGTGCACGTGAGCCACAGCTAAAAATGGGAGGCCAATTCAGGCAAGCAAAACCGTAGGGTCTGGATTCCATCTTTGGAAGTGGCAGGACGCACTTTAAAAAGCAATAACTGGAGGGAATTTTTGGTTTGGAAACCGCTCTGGCCAGAGTGATGAGTCACGTTTGCTACGGAGACAGCATTCTGGGCTGGGATATCCCTAACTTTCAGTATTTACAGGCTAAGGAATGCCTCAAGGGGAGGGAAAGTCAAAATCAAAGAGGGGCACACCTGGAAAACTGGCTCTGTCTCTGAGGAGCCGCCGATGCTGTCTGTGCTCACCTTAGATCTACCTTCCCACACTCGCAAGGTTGTGACTTTGATCCCATAATTTCAGCACAAGTCCCTATTAATCTTACTTAAAAAAAAAAAAAAATCCTCCCCACATTCCTGCTTTCCCCTGCCACTAGGTTTGAAGCAAAGAAACTGAGCAATAAAGTCTGAAATGGAGTCGTTTTACGTTTTCTAAAAGAATTTCTATTTTCTTTTTGACATTCATTTATTTTTGAGAGACACTGAGACAGAGCGTGAGCAGGGGAGGGGCAGAGAGAGAGGGAGACACAGAATCCGAGGCAGGCTACAGGCCCTGAGCCGTCAGCACAGAGCCCGACGCGGGGCTCGAACTCACAGACCGTGAGATCATGGCCTGAGCTGAAGTCGGACACCTGACCGACTGAGCCCCACAGGCGCCCCTGAAAGAATTTCTAAAAGTCCTTGGTAAGGGCCCCTGGGCGGCTCAGTTGGCTGACTTCTGCTCAGGTCCCGATCTCGCAGTTCTTGAGTTCGAGCCCCACATAGGGCTCGCTGCCGTCAGCCTGTCAGAGCAGAGCCGGCTTCAGACCCTCCATCTCCCTCTCTCTGCCCCTCCCCTACTTGCACTCTCCCAAAAAATAAATATTAATTTTAAAAAGTCCTTGGTGAGAAACACTGACACATTGGCCAGGACGAAGATGTAACGCAATCTAAGAGTGCGAAAATGAGGTCCCAGGAAGAAAATGGAAGGGGGGGAAAATCATAAAAACATTCCCAGCTAAAGACTTTGAATTTTAGCCATCGGAGTTAGAGTTAGGTTTAAGGAAAAAAGTCCCCAACACTTCTTAAATTTGTGAGTCTTCACATATCCCATGTAGTTTTATGAACAAGAGATAAAGAATCTCTTTTTGTGTTTTAAAGCAAATAAAATGGATTTAAATCTATAAAAAATAGGGGCGCCTGGGTGGCTCAGTCAGTTAAGCGCTGACTTCGGCTCAGGTCATGATCTCATGGTTTGTGAGTTCGAGTCCCGTGTTGGGCTCTGTGCTGAGGGCTCAGAGCCTGGAGCCTGCTTCGGCTTCTGTATTTCCTTCTCTCTCCGCTCCTCCCCCACTCATGCTCTATGTCTTTCTCTCTCTCAAAAATAAATAAACAGTAAAAAAATCTATAAAAAATACATTAAGAATATTGAATATATTTTAACTTTTCTGCAAGGTCTCAAATTTGCTAATAACAATAATTATTTTATTTTATTTAAATCATTATTATTTTTTAAGTCGGCTTCACGCCCAATGTGGGGCTTGAACTCAAGACCCTGAGATGAAGAGTCGTGTGCGCTAACCGACTGAGCCAGCCAAGAGTTGCGACAATAACAATGTTAAGGGAAAGAATACCGAACTGATATTAGTTTACTTCATCTCTACGATCCAATTCCTCTCTCGTAAATGGGGACGTCAGGACTTGCTGCTCTTAGTTCACTCATTTCTTCTGACGGGACAATGTGGGAATGAAAGCACACTGACAAGTATAAACATCATAAATATCACGGGGTTCCATTTACATGAAATTCTAGAATAAGAAGAAGAGCAAAACTGACTTATGATGGTAGAGGTCAGATCGGTGGATGCTTCTAGCTGAGAAGGACTGTCTTGAACAGGGCACAAAAGAACTCTAGGGGTGAGGCGCCTGGGTGGCTCAGTTGGTTGAGCGTCCAACTCAGGTCATGACTCATGGTCATGATCTCATGGTTTGTGGGTTCGTGAATTCAAGCCCCATGTCGGGCTCGCTGCTGTCAGCGCACAGCCTGCTTCGGATCCTCTGTCCCCTTCTCTCTCTGCCCCTCTCCCACTTGTGCACGCTCCCTCAAAAATAAATAAAACAGCAACAAAAAAGAACTCTAGGGTGACAGAAGTGATCTCGCTATTGATGTACACATACACTTAAGAGCTGAGTATTTCACTTGGTGTAAATCATACAAATATTGACTTCTTTTAAATAACAAAATAAAACCAAATGCTAAAGAAGAAAAGTAGAAAATTGTACACTCCAGAGGAAATAAAGCCTTTCTGAATATGACATTAAATCAAGAAATCTAGGAGTTCAATTATATAACAATTAAGTTTCCCTGCGTGGTCAAAAACATAATAAGAAAACCAAAAACATGCTAAACACGCATGCAAATTTTAATCACATTGCAGACAAAAGCCTATTTGCCTCAACACACAAAAAGCGCCTAAAAACAGGAGAACGGCAAAGGATGCGGTGTGTTCTCAGAAAACGAAGAACAATGGTCGAAGCTCACTGCTAAGAGAAACTGACACTGTAATGACATACCGTCCATCAGCTATTGGATGGGTGAGGACCCAAAAGTCTGATAATATTCCATGCTCTTGCTGATGTGGGAAAACGGACACCCTCCTATGAGGCCAAGGAGGGTCTATATTCCGATAATCTCCACACTGATTTGGCCACAGCTCTCGAAATTGCAAAGGTGCTGACCCTTCGACCCGGCGAGTCCACGTCTAGGAATTTATTCGATGTATATAAAAACTGTGTAGGTCTAGTTGTTCGTGTAGCATCCTTTATAGTAGCAAACTATTGTAAACACCTGAAATGTCCTTCCATAGAGCGCTTGTTTAAAAATTACGGCACAACGCGGGGCGCCTGGGCGGCTCGATCGGTTAAGCATCCGACTTCGGCTCAGGTCATGATTTCACAGTTCGTGAGTTCGAGCCCCACAACGGGCTCTTTGCTGACAGCTCAGAGCCTGGAGCCTGCTTCCGATTCTGTGTCTCCCTCTGTCTCTGCCCCTCCCCAGCTCGTGCTCTGTCTCTCTCTGTCTCTCAAAAATTAAGAAGCATTAGGGGCACCTGGGTGGCTCAGTTGGCTAAGCGGCCGACTTCGGCTCAGGTTATGATCTCACGGTCTGTGAGTTCGAGCCCCGCGTCGGGCTCTGTGCTGACGGCTCAGAGCCTGGAGCCTGCTTCGGATTCTGTCTCCCTCTCTCTCTGCTTTTCTCCTGCGCATGCTCTGTCTCTATGTCTCAAAAATTATAAACATTAAAAGCAAATTAAAAATTTAAAAAAAAAAAGAAAGAAAGGGTAAACAAGAAAAGTTAACGGTAGTTTCCTCCAGAAAAGCAGCTGGATTGCCAAGGGACAGTGTGAGAGACTGACCTTTCGTCACTCACTAGCTTCTATCTTGGGAATTTTATATCCTGTGCATATATCACCTCTTTTGTTTTTCCTTCCAAGATTTTATTTAAATTCAAGTTAGTTAACATACAGTGTAGTATTGGTTTCAGGAGAATTTAGTGATTCATCACTTACATACAACACCCAGTGCTCATCCCAAGTAGTATTACCTCTTTCAAATATAATGCGTTTTTTTTTTAATGTTTATTCATTTTTGAAAGAGAAAGAGATAGAGCGCACACATGTGCATGCGCACAAGCAGGGGAGGGGCAGAGAGAGAGAGCGAGCAGGGGAGGGGCAGAGAGAGAGGGAGATATAGAATCCGAAGCAGGCTCCAGGCTCCGAGCTGTCAGCACAGAGCCCGACGCGGGGCTCGAACTCACAGACCGTGAGATCATGACCCGAGCCGAAGGCGGACACTCAACCGACTGAGCCGCCCAGGCGCCACAACTATAATGCAGTTCAGGAAACAGCGGGGCATGTGTCCGGAGCACTGTTCCATGCCACGCTTCCCCTCGGCCTCAGCTCAAACACTGCTGCCGGGCAGGAGCGGCCCCCAGGCCCGAGCGGCAGGGGTCTCCCTGGCGTCCGACTCAATCACGCCATGGACTTCTCCACGGCCTTCCTGAGGACTCTAATTTGGGGTCTGTCCTGTTTCATGCTGTCAACCCAGTGACCGGCACTACGTCTGGCACATTCCAGGAGCTCACCACGTGTTTGCTGACAAAATGAATGAAGAGGCTCCCAGAGAAGCCACAAAACCAGGGGCCTCTAACAAATCAAGGTAAGAGGGCTCCCTGATGAGACCAGAGAGTGACGATGGGGCGGAGAAGGGACATAAGCCTTTGTGGGTAACTCCACAAACATGGCAAGGCTGCCCCAATGCCAAGATAGCTGCCGGGAAATCCAGCTTTGCTACCAACAGCTCTAGGACCGTGGGCAAATCCCTTCATCTCTGGGCCTTACTTTTTCCAACTGTCCTTTTCCAATTGTCCAACGAGAGAATTCAACCAGATCAATGGCTTTTCAAGCTCCTTCTCCCTTTTAAACGGTTTAAAACAAAAACAGGATTGCTCTGGTTGACATAAGACTGGGGGACCAACAGCCTAGCTCATTCCAGTATGCCCAACTCCCCTCCTTCACCAGAGGCCCTTCGGGCAACCCACAGTTCCATGGACAACAGTTTCCGCCTATTAAATGACAGACAAACTCCCTCCCACGTCCCCCATTCTGTGATCCTCTGCCAGATGAGAAATCCAATTCCTCACCGGTGAGCGTTCTTCCAGGGCATCGAACTAGAGGAAACGAAGCGTGACCATTCTCAGAGCACGACAGAAGACGTGTCCAAGGGACAAGAGAAAACAGACGCAGAACGCGGCAGGGCCAGCAAACCTTACTAGGCCTTCGGTAGGAAGGAAAACAGCAACACGCCAAGCAATGCCCCAAATGGCCCACCACGGGCCAGGGAAAGGACTTTTCTAGTCCCGGGGCAGAGATTCGTGCCAGAACCACCGATGCTCTGCAATCGGAGGAGAGGCATGAAGGCGGCGGCAGCAGCTCAGCGCCCTGCACACCGTCAGCACTCAGGGAACTAACAAGGGAGACCGTCCGTATCGGGGGAGGAGCCAGAGAAGCGGCTTTAGGAAAGGGAAAGAGGAAGGAGATGCTTGGCAAAATCGGATCCAGCTGCCATGACTCACCTCTGAGTTCAAGGATATTTGGGCAGGGGACAAATGACCCCTGAAAGTCTGTGTGGGTGGCTTCCAACTTCAGTGCTGTTTAAAATTGCCACACTGGGGCACCTGGGGGGCTCGGTCGACTGAGCGTCCGACTGGGGCTCAGGTCCTGATCTCGTACTTCGTGAGTTTGAGCTCCGTGTCAGGCTCTGTGCTGACGGCTCAGACCCTGCCGCCTGCTTGGGATGCGGGGTCTCCCCCTCTCTCTCTGCCCCTCCTCTGCTCACACTACCTCTGTCTCAAAAATAAACAAACATTAAAAAAATATTTTATTTTAATCGTCACTGTTAAGCCCTTGCCTGATGAATGCCTGTTCGGAAACCTGTTCTGGGCACATGTTAGCTCAAGAACAGTCAAGACTAAGTCAGGTAGGAAGAATGAATACAAGGGGTGAGGACGCTGATGTTCCTTCTTCACTTAGGACAGGAAAGCCACACTTAACCATCCCACGCGCTTGGCTGCTTCAGTTCCATCTCAAAGCCCCAGGCTGATTCATTAACAAATGTGCCCCTGCTCGGTGCCACGCTCTGGACTGCGAGCCTGGCCCACGAGGCCTAGAGTTTATAGTAAGAGATGATGATTCTCCTCGCCACCCAGCAATCGCTCACCACTGCTCACCTGTCTGACAGCCTCCTTTTAAAAAACAAAAAGGTCCTGGGATGCTGCCTGGGGGGCTCAGTCAGTTGAGTGTCCGACTTTGGCTCAGGTCATGATCTCACGGTTGGTAAGTTCGAGCCCCACATGGGGCTCCGTGCCGGCGGCGTGGAGCCTGCTTGGGATTCTCTCTCTTTGCCTCTTTCTCTGCCCCTTCCTTGTGTGCACTCTTTCTCTCTCCCCCTCTCGAAAATAAATGAAGTTAAAAAAAAAAAAAAAAGGAAAAGGTCTTCACCAGTAAGTCCTAAAGTTCACTTTACAGACAGGGAACAGGTAAGGCGGCTTGAACATTAGAAGGTGACTCAGCAGGAGAGAAACGGGATTTCAGACTTTCTCTCTGAGACCATGCGGTCATCAAACTCAGACAGACGGGCTCTTTCAAGTCGGTTCAAGAACTGTGAGAAAATGCGCCGTGTTGGTCTTTAGGCTGGGCGTGGAATTCAGAACAAAGGCGGCAGTGGCAGTCGTACCGGCAAAGAGACGTGCGCCGTGGGCCAGACACTACGCTAAGAGCCCCACGTTCAATCCTCACGATAATCTGTGGAGAAGGTCCTGTTAATATCACAAGTTTACAGACGAGGAAACCGAAGCCCAGAGGCATCAAGGCGTTTGTCTGGACTCGCACGGCTAGAAAACGGCAGCCACGACACTCTCTGTCCCTGCCCCATGGTAGGTCCCCCGGGTCCCCTCTGTCCGGCAGGGCGACTTCTCCTGTCTCAACGAAGCCCTGGCGGGAACACGCGCCCTCCGAGCTAAAGGATACGTGATATTAGCACGTTGCCACACGTCCCTGCGGAGTCCCTTGAACGCTGAATGACAGGTTCTTTCAGGGCCAGCCCATCCAGCGTGGACAGGAATGTCAAGTCTGGTAACGTGCCTAGCGAAAGCCTGTCTGGAAGAGCGTGCTGAGTCGTGGGCCTCCTGGGATTCGGATGAAAAGTGACTAGCCAGAATCACCCTCCTGAGACCCACCAGCAATTAAAGCCTCAAAATGAAAAGGAAGCAAAGGCGGGCACGTGCCACGTGCAAATGTCCTTACACTAGCACCGAGCCTCTAGAACCTATTTCTAGAATCGCGTGCCAGGTTTTGACTCTCTACAGACAGTAATGCTTGGAAAGATCTGCTGAAAGAAAAAGAAAAGTTCGTCTAGACTTGAGAAAAGAAAGTAACAGGGGCTTCTTCTGAATAGTACTTAATCAAGCTGAAGAGAGAAGAGGCCAAGGACTATAAAACGAGGTGCCTTGAGATCTCGGTTTTCCCATCCATACGATGGGAATACTTCCTGAAGCTCTGTCGAGTGCTGGAGTCGGCCATCCAGCATGCGCAACAGCGGGGGGCGCCGTCAGCTCTGAGACTGGGACTGTGCCCCGCACGGGAGCGTGCACCCAGCAGCCAAAGGACAGTTCTTCCCCTGGGCTCTACGGACGCAGAGGCCAGGTGAGGGCCTGCGGGTGAACGGCAGAGCGACCACGCCTTCCAGATGAGTGCTGCCATTGCCCAGACGAGGAGGGCTCTGAGAACGAGAGAACATCTAGGGAAGCCCTCACAGACGAACAAGGGCTTGCCTGGAGAGGAAAAGAAGGGTCACATTTGGAAAAGGAGGCCTGAGGGTGACCTGGAAAAGAGCCACGAGATGCTAAACCGCGGAGGCTAACCCGCCAGCAACACTGACCGCGGTGCAGGCTCTGTGCTAAGCGGTCTGTAGCCCCTCTCGCGTTTGATTCTCAAGGTAACCCATTTATAAGTGAGGAATTAAAGACGCTGAGAGAGGAATGACTTACCCGAGGCCGAAACAAGCCTGCGTGTTCAGGAGTTCGTGGGAACCCCTGCCCGGCCGAAGGCAAGGCCTTGGAAAGGAAAGGAGGAGATGGGGTTAGGCAAAGGGGGATGAGAGTCCCAGTTGGTCTTGGGTGCCAGAGCGCGCGGGTCCTGCGGGCAGAAGACGCGGCCGTCCTGCCGAATGACAAGTCTCAGGCTGGCAAGCGTTTGACACTGCTGATCACTCCCTCTTCCCTGAAACGCTTTCTTCCCCTGGGTTCCAGATGTCATGCTCTCTGCCCTCCCCTCCACCCCGCTGCCTGCTCCTCCTCACCCTCTTCTTCAACACTGGGGGGCCCCCGGCTCAGGCCTGTACCTCTTCCCTTCCCCGCGAAGGCTATCTCGCCTCTTTGGTAAGCTCACCCAGTGTCTAGGCTTTAAGTATCACCCACATGCTGACGACTCACGAGTTTACACCCCCAGACCCGGCCTCTCCCGTGAACTCCCAGCACACATATCCAAACTGCCTAATCAGCATCTGAACCTGAATGTCCCTATAGCTAATGTCCCTATAGCTCAAACTTAACATGATAAAAACTGACCTCAGGCTCAAAACCTCAGTTTCCCTTGACAACACACTCTCTGCCTCATATCCCACATCTAATCTATCAGCAAATTCTGTCGGGTCCACCTTCAAAATGAATCCGGAATCCAGAAAGTGGCTTTTCACCAGCTCCATCACGACCACCAGGCCCCACCCACCGTCACTGCTTACTGGGATTGACAGCAAAGCCGCTGGCACACTGCTCCCGACAACTCATTTCGGCAACAGGCAGAACGGTCCCGTCACAGGCTAAGGCAGACAGTGCCACTCTTCTGTTCAAAATCCTCCAAGGGTTCCATCTCACTCAGAGTAAAAGCCAAAATCTCTACCGTGGCCTCATGGACTATAAGGCCTGTGGAAGACACACCCCTTTGTCTCTCCTTCACACACACACACACGCCACCCATTACTCCTGTGAACTCTTCTCGCAGTGTTTTCCCCATCGCTCCCTCAGTTCCAGCTACATGGGCCTCTTTGCTGATCCCTGAACACAAAAGGCGTGTTTTTACCTCAGGGCCTTTGCATGTGCTGTGCTAGTCACTTTGCCACAGAGGCTTTCTCCAGATAGCATCATGGCGCAGTCCTTCATCTCTTTCAAATCTCACTCAAATGTCACCTTCTCTGACCACTTTATTTAAAATTGTACACGTCCCTGGGGTTCCTGGGGGGCTCAGTCAGTTAAGCATCCAACTCTTGGTTTCAGCTCAGGTCACAATCTCACGGTTCATGAGATCAAGCCCTGTGTTGGGCTCTGTGCTGGTAGCGCCCCTTACCCTCTCTCTCTCTCTCTCTCTCTCAAAATAAATAAACTTCAAAAAAAAATGTATACATCCCCAACCAATCTCCCCAACTCCCTATCCTCCTTTCTTCCTTTTGTATTTCTTCAAGGTACTTATCACCAACATACAATAAAATGTATTTATTTATTTAAAAACAATTATTTATTTATTTTTGAGAGAGAGAGAGAGAGAGCACAAGCGGGGGAGGGGCAGAGAGACAGAGAGAGGGAGACACAGAATCCAAAGCAGGCCGCAGGCTCTGAGCTCAAACCCAAGAGCCATCGGATCCTGACCTGAGCCAGTCCGTCTCTTAGCCGACTGGGCCACCCGGGCGCCCCTATCAGATGTATTTATATTTTATCTATTTATTTATTTAATAATCTATTTTTCCCCTCCATAATGTGCTCCATGAAGAAAAAGGTTCTGTCCATTTTATTCACTACTGTGAAGCTCCTAGACTGTTACCTGGCAACGGGTAGGTGCTCAGTATGTCTGAACGATCGGGGCCCAACTCTCCTCTCGGGGAAGTTCCGAGTCCCGTACGCCAGCCTCGGCCGGAGAGCAGCTTCCCCGAGTCCCGGTCACAGGGTGTGCCAGCGGCAGAAACGCATCTGCTCTGGTGGTCAAGCTGTTTTGACAAAACCGAGGTTGAAAATGCCAGACCCCCTGGCCCGTTTTACGGCCAATACACGGAAGACAAGTAAATAAGGAAAAGAGAGAAGAAAGGGCAAAGGGGGGAGAAGAGCAGGCGGCGACACCTCCGGGGGAGAGAGGTCGGGCCATTTCCTTCGGCGAGGCCAGAAGGCCATCCCCTGCTCCCAGGGGTGTCGGCTCCGGGACCAGGGCTGCGGGAGACGGGGGTGAAGTGCCGGGGCAGCGTGCGTGGACGTGGCGAGGAAGTGAGCACGGGTAGGCCCTGCCCTCTGCCTGTAACCCTCCAGGCCCACGCGCCTTCCGTTTCCTTGGTCGAGCTCCGCACTGCTTTCGCCCTTGCTGAGCCTTCTGCCTGGATTATCCTCTCCAGCTTCTGGAGTGGCTGCTCCAACTTATCCTTCAAATATCGGCTTAGCTGACATTGCTTCAAAGACACCGTCCCTGCACTCACTAAGTAGGTATTTTCCTGTCCTCGCCCTCGCCCCCGTTCCGAGCCACAGGTTTGCTGAGTACCCCACGCGCCGTAAACAGTGACTAAATCAGACAAAAATCCTTCCCTCCCCTTCATGGAGCACACATCCCGGTGGCAGGCGGGGACCACGAGCAAGCTAAATAAGCACAATATATACTATCTCAGAGAGTGATAAATGCTAAGGAGAAAAAGAAAGCAGAGAAGGAGGACAGAGAGTGGGGGAGGGGAGGAAAAGAGGTTGAAATTTAACCAGGTGGCCACCCTGAGAAGGTGACAGGTGACAGCGTGTGGGGAGAGAGCCTTCCGGGCCTAAGAGAGTGAGAGGGGGGGGCGTGTCTGGCCTCTCCGAGGCACAGCAGGGAGGCTGAGGAAGCTGTCGGTTATGAGGTCAGAGGAGATGGAGGGGGCCCTCTGGGTCAAGGTAAGAACTCGGGCTTTCCCTCTGAGTGAGGCGGGAGCTGCTAGAGGGTTCTGAGATCCGGCTTCCGTTTCGACAGGGGCTGGCTGTCCTGCCTGCTTCCTTCAAGGCTTATCAGTTTTTCTAATTATTACATTTGTTTTCTATTTCCTCTTTGCCTCTCCGCCCCCCTCCCCATCCCGTTAGAATGCAGTCAGCAACCCAAGCACAGAAACTGACCTGTTTACCTCTCCCGGCACTTAGCCCAGGGCCAGGCACCCTGCAGGGCTCGATAAATACTGAATGACCGAATGCCCCTCAGCCCTCAGAGACCGGAGGATGAAGACCACAGGCGGAGACTCACCAGTGAGCAAAATTTTGTCATTCCACGCTCAATAAGCCTAAGACCCTAAAAGCAAGTGGGCGTGGCAAAAAGCGCGTGCCACCCAGGTCTAGTCCTCTACACGGCTCTGCTGTGACGAGTGTTTTCAGTGCTGAAAATCAGCAGTGCTGGACCGGTGCTAAAGCCTCCCAGCTCAGGTCCACAGAGGAGATGGTAAGCCCGGGAGAGCAGTCACCACGGCGGGCGTCCTGGCTGCTCGTGAACTCTGGGCATTCTGGAGTCAACCGGCCATGCTCTTACCTTAACTGGAAGGGGCCCCCAACTTCGGGGAGACCCTCTTAATGGAGGTCAGGGGTCAAGGCCAAGGCTAAAGACCCAAAAAGCGGGAGGCTTGGGAGTCTAAAACCATAGCCAAGCTCAGTTCCATTAAACAGGGGGGACAATCCAGGAACGAGAGGTTGAGACAGGAAAGCTGGCTCCAGCAGGTGTGACCGGGGCTCTCCAGGGGGTCCGCCCCACTTAAGGAGCACGAGCGTACCGCCACTGTAAAACAGTGACCGCGATGTCACATACGTGAGGGATTCGTGAAGCTCAAACAGGTCAATACATACGAAGCCTTCAGCAGTGCCCAGCTCACTAAGTGCGTGACGGACGCCAGCCACTCTTACTACTACCTAGGGAGAGTGGTCACCACCAGCACCTCCTTGCTGCTCCCCAAGCCCGGGTCCCTGGAGCACTCCGGTGGTTGGCTGGGTGGTAGCGACAGTGAACCGCAATCCTATCACTAGTCAGATCTCTCCCTACCCCCTGGAGTGATATGAGGATGGACGGGAGATCATCTGGAAAGTGCTCTGAACTCCTTAGGAATCAAGGAATCCTAACGATTCAATGCAACATTCATTCATTCACTGAACACCTACTGAGCACCTATGTCCCGGACATTTTGCGAAGTGCTAGAGACAGACAGTGAGGACGAGTCCTCCCCAGGGATTAAGAGCTGTTTACTTAGAAGACAGCCCAGTGAACAGACAATGACAACCCATAGTGATCAGGGCCACAGGACACGGAAGTTCAGGCCTGCAAGGTGGGGGAGATGATCAGACAGGACGCTCCGAGCAGTGGACCAGCAAAGAAAGGGATGTGTGACTGGGAACGGTGCTCGGCAGTGAGGACAGCACAGAGCAGACACGGAGGTAAAAGAGTTGGAGGTTGCAGAAGGGGCTCGCAGCTGAGTCTGATGGCGCTTGGGACAAGACGGAAGTGGGGAGTAGGAGAGATAAGGCAGGAGAGCCAGGCGGGAGTCAGCCTTGAAGGCCACGATAAGGAATGTGAGTTCTAGCCTGAGGGCAATGAGGAGCGGCTGATGGATAATCAAGCAGGATTATTTTTTTAAGGATTTCCCAACTGCTCAAGTGATACTTTCTCTCTGGTGTCATTTGCTTCTGTGTGAAGATAAAAAAAAAACACAGCGCCAGAACCATTTCTGGGCTGTGGATCACTTATCGGTGACCTGTCTCAGGGAAAAAAACCAAAAACAAAACCCTGTTCAGAAAAAGAAACATCTACATGTAACAGATGCCCTCTCGGCTTTCATAATTACACAACCGTGCAAAACGCACACCCAAGCCATGCTCGCTCGCTGCCGGCACGGCGGGCTCCGGTGCCAGGCGTGAGGGCTTCCTGGGAAGTGAGCGGTCAAGACAGCAACGGTCTCAGAGATGACCAGGAAAAGATGAAAAGCCTCAGGACAAGAGGCGAAACTTGTCCTGAAACTTTTAGGAAGTGAAACGAGCAGAGTGGCAGCAGTCCTGTGTACACAAAGGTCTCCGCGGGAGGAAGTACCACCCCACACCCCAGGGCTGACAGCCTCCCTCAGACACAGGCCCCCGGCAGGCATCCACTGCCTAGAGTCGAGGCACCCAGCCACGGTTCACAGTCTCTGCACAAATTTCCTTCTCTAATCCACATTCGGGCACTGTTGGGGGGTGGGGAGGGGACGGGGAGAAGTGTTATTTTAGAGCTGAAGTGAAGGAGGCCCAGCCTAAGTAAGCTGTCCAGGTCACACTAACAGGAAGCGGCCGAGCTGGGGTTGGAACTCACGGGTGACTGATGGGGAGTCGGGCACTGCCTTTTCCATGACGCCCGTGAGCCCTTCCAGTTGCTCGGGGTGAAGCCCCTGCTCAGCCCACACCCGACGGATAATCCCTCCGCAGCCTCTGAGAGATCTGACTCTTTGAGAACTACTGAAGCCACTCTCCGTGACAATTTTTTAAGAGGTTGGAGGTGGCTGGTGGGCTCAACTCAGGACAGGGAGCCAGATGCTCTGAGCTCTGCTCATGTTCCCACCATCTGGGACGAGTAGCTTCCTCTCCAATCTTCCCTTGGAAGGATGGGGATAAGGTGACGATATTGAGTTTCTGGGAATTCAAAGGAACTAGGAGAACAGATCACAGAGTTAAAAAGAAAAAAAAAAAGGTACTACAGTAATTATATCACAGCTTTCTTCAGAAGCATGTGGAAACCTTCGCGGGTTCATTAAGGCTTGTTAACACTCAGGAGGGGATAGGAAGGCAGCAGGTCCTTCTCGTACTGCTGTCGGGAAAACTGAGGCAGAACGGGAGCAAGTGAATGTCTGCAAAGGAATAGGGCTCAGACTCACAGCGTCTAATCCCCCAGCCATCAGATAACCTCACCATCTCCCAAGCAGGATGTGCCCTCCCCAGCCAAGAAGCCAAGGGGCCTGCACTTTGCTCGGAGGGACAGAGACCTTTCCCTTGAGATCATTCTTCAAGAACCCGGGGCCAAAAGATCCCCCCGGAGGTGTCATCCGCTTCCTCTCTTTATTCCGAAAGGAATGCAGCTCAACCACTCTTAAGGAGAGGGTCTGAATATTCCTAAAGCAGCTCCACGGATGGCCTGTTTTGTGTCTCACGGTTCTCAACAGCATGGAAAAACTTCCATTTCTGTCCCGAAAGGTGATCACGTACAGCCAATTCATCCTAAATATGTGAATCCAACGCCCCTTATGAAGATTCGATGCAGAGTAA
>PITB01026397.1:0-21585 GCA_004024585.1 Paradoxurus hermaphroditus | reverse complement strand
CCGGGATGTTATTTTTGTCTTTTTGATGATAGCCAGTCTAGCAGGTGTGAGGGGCCACTCCAGTGCTGCTTTGATATACATTTCCCTGATTAGTGATGTTTAACACATTTTCTTGTGCCTTTTGGCCATCTGTATGTCTTCTTTGGAAAAATGTACGTTTTCTGCCCGTTTTTTAATCAGGTTGGTTTTGAAATTAAATTGTGTAAGTTCTTTATATATTTTGGATGTTAACCAAAATTGAATGTTTTATTTGCAGTGAACTTTTCCCATTCAATGGATTGCATTTTCATGTTGGTGACGACTTACTTGACTTTAGAAAAGCTTTTTAGTTTCATGTAATCCCATTTATTTATTTTAACTTTTGTTGTCCTTGCCTAAAAAGATTGGTCCAAAAAACATTTTACAAATAGATTGATGTCAAAAAGCTTACTGCTTCTATTTTCTTCTGTAATTTTTATGGTTTCAGGTCTTACACTCAAGTCTTTAATAAATTTTGAGTTTATTTTTTTGTATATGGTTTAAGTAAATGGCCCAGTTTTGTGCTTTTGCATGTAACTCTCCGGTTTCCTCAACATCATCCGTTAAGACGCTGTTTTTTCCCCATCGTGTATTCTTGCCTCCTTTGTCACAGACTAGTAAGCCATATATGTGTAGATTTATTTCTGAGCTCTCTCTTGTGTTCCACTGATCAATATGTTTGTTTTTATGCCAATACTATAGTTTTGACTACTATAGCTTGTAATAGGGCTCGAGATCAGGGGGTGTGATGCCTCTAGCTTTGTTCTTTCTCAATATTGCTTTGGCCATTTGGGGTCTTTTGTGATCTGTACAAATTTCAGAAATATTTATTCTAGTTTGTGAAAAATGCCATGAATATTTTGATGGGTATCGAATTGAATCCACAGATTGTTTGGGTAGTAGGAACATTTTAACAATATTAAGTCTTCACAGGGTACCTGGATGGTGCAGTCAGTTGAGTGTCTGACTTTGGCTCAGGTCATGATCTTACAGTTTGTGAGTTCGAGCCCCGCATCTGGCTGGCTGCTGTCCGCACCAAAGCTGTCCTTGCAGAGCCTGCTTTAGATCTTCTGTCCCCTTCCCTCTTTGCCCCTCCCCCTCTTGCACTCACACTTGCTCTCTCTCTCCCAAAAAAACAAAAACAAAAACAAAAACATTAAAAAAATAGTACCTCTTCCAGTCTATTAGCATACTATGTTTTTTTCATTTATTTGTCATCTTTAATTTCTTTCATAATATAATATAATTTAATCTTCCCTTGGTAAAATTGATTCCTAGGTACTCCATTCTTTTTGACACAATTATAAGTAGAATCATTTTTTAAATTTCTATTTCTGATAGCTCATTATTAGTATATAGAAATGCCACAGATTACTGAATGCTAATTTTGTTTCCTGCAACTTTACAAAATTCACTTATTAGTACTAATAGTTTTTGGTGGCATTGTTAGAGTTTTCTATATGTAGTAAGTATCATGTTATCTGCAAATGGCAATAGTTTTACATCTTCCTTTCTAGGCTGGGTGCTTTCATTTCTTTTTCTTGCCCAATTGCTGTGGCTCAGACTTCCAAAACCATTTTGAATAAAAATGTTGAGAGTAGGCTTCCTTGTATTGTTCCTGATGTTAGAGGAAAAGCTTTCCGTTTTTCACCATTGAGTTTGATGTTAGCTGTGGGATTGTCATATATGGCCTTTATTATTTTCAGGTATATTCCCTCTAAGCCCATTGTATTGACTTTTTGTCACAAATGGATGTTAAATTTTGTCAATGCTTTTTCTGCATGTATTGAAATGATGATTTTTATTCTTCATTTTGTTAATGTAGTGTATCATATTGGTAGATTTGTGAATATTGAACCAGCCTTACATCCCTGGAATAAATACCACTTGATGGTTGGTGCATGATCCTTTCATCACATTACTGGATTTCGTTTGGTACTGTTTCGTTGAGGGTTTTTGCATTTATGCTATGTTTAGGGATACTGGCCTGTAGCTTTCTTTTTCTCTGGTAATGCTGGCTTTGTAAAATGAGTTCAGAAGCATTTCTTCCTCTTCAATTTCTTGAAATAATTTTTGAAAGATAATTAGTAACTCTTCTTTAAATCTTTAGTAGAATTCACCTATGAAACCAACTCTGGTTTTTGGGAGTTTTAAAATTACTAATTCAATTTCGTCACTTGTAATCAGCTTATTTTTTTTTAATTTTTTATTTATTTTTGAGAGAGACATAAAGAGTGAGCTGGGGAAGGGCAGAGAGAGGGAGACACAGAATCTGAAGCAGGCTCCAGGCTCTGAGCTGTCAGCACAGAGCCCAATGCGAGGCTCAAACTCACAAACCACGAGATCATAACCTGAATTGAAGTCGGAGGCTCAACTGACTGATTGATTTTATTCAGTTTTTCTATTTCTTTCTGATTCAGTCTTGGGAGCTTATGCTTCACTCTTGGAAGGTTGTGTCTTTCCAGGAATTTATCCATTTCTTCCAGATTTTCCAGTGTGTTGACATGTAGTTTGTAGTTAGTAGTCTCTTATGATCCTTTGTATTTCTGTGGTGTCAGTTACAACTTCTACTCTTTCATTTCTGATTTTATTTATTTGGGTCGTCACTCACTTTTTCCTGTTTAGTCAGGCTAGAAGTTTAGCAATTTTGTTTAGTGGTTCAAAGAACCAATTTTTAGTGTCATTGATCTTTTCTATTGCTCTTTCAGTGTCTTTCATTTATTTCCACTGTGATATTCATTATTTCCTTCCTTCTACCAACTTTGAGTTTTTTTTTTTAAGATATAGATAAATTCTTTTTTTTTTAAATTTTTTTTTTAATGTTTATTTTTGAGAGACATAGAGACAGAGTGTGAGCAGGGGAGGGGCAGAGAGAGAGACACACACAGAATCCAAAGCAGGCTCCAGGCTCTGAGATACCAGCACAGAGCCCGACGTGGGGCTTGAACTCACAAACCGCGAGATCATGACCTGAGCCGAAGTCGGAGGCTTAACCGACTGAGCCACCCAGGCGCCTCTAACTTTGAGTTTTGTTTGTTCTTTTTCTAGTTCCTGTCGCTGTAAGTTAGATTGTTTGTGATTTCTCTTGTTTCTTGAGGTAGGCTTGTATGACTATGAACTTCTCTCTTAGAACTTATTTGACATTCTGTGTTTGTTCCTATGGATTAGATGGAAAAACTACTTCTGTTCTGGAAGGACTGGTCTTGTGTAGGAGCATCCCCTGGGTAGACCACATGTGCCTGGCTGTTTGGTGGGTTGGGGCAGGAGTCCCACAGTGTACCCAATCAGAGCATGTTGGTTGGATAGCTAGCGCTGGAGCAAGTATGTGTGTGGGATCCTGGGCATGTTCGCTGTGGCTGCGTTGGTGGGATGGCTAAGACTGAAGCATATGTGGTCTGGGGCTCTCCTGGGGTGTGCAGTACCAGGTCTGCCCTGGTGCGACAGCTAGAGATGGAGTGGGCAGGGTGGTGGGTCCGTCCCAGGATGTGCTGCCCCAAGGCACCCTTGATGGTACAACTGCATTGGTGCAGGCAAGTTGGTCTCGGAGTGTGCCATGCTGGGGCTACCTTGGCAGGGTGGCTCGAGCTGGGGTGGGCACAGGTTGGGAGACCTGGGGCTCAAGATGCTGAAGCCACCTTGTGGGGATGGCTGGAGCTGGTGTAGGCCAGGCCTGGTGTGCACTGGGGCAGCCCTAGCAGGCTGGAAAAGGCATTTGGACCCTGCTCCCACTTTCACTCAAGGTAGAGGGGAATGTAAAAAATTGCACTCACTAGTGCCTTGGACTCTAGAAAGAGTTCCAACAGTTTCCTCCCAATTGGGTAGATGCCCTAGGGTTAGTAAATGGTTTTCCTTACTTAAAAGTCTAGTTTTCCTTTAAACAGGTGTCTTTTTTTCCCCCACTGTGCCCCAGTGTGGGTAAGTCTGCCCATTGATATCACTGCTCAGTGATATTCCTCCCTACTGCATTCTCCACCTTGGGAGTGGGGTTCCCATCATTGCTTGTCTCCATCTCTTCTACCCTGTCTGTGTGGTGCCTCTATCATTTGTTGTGCAAGAGCTTCTCATTCAGCCCTCAGTTCTTCTTCAGAAGGACTTGGTCTCTACGTAAGTATAGATTCAGTGTGTCGGTGGGAGGAGGTGAGTTCAGTGTCTTCCTACATTGCCATCTGGGACCTCCCTATTGCACACACTCTTGTATTTCTCATAATCTGTGAGGTAGGTATTATTTTTTTATCCCATTTTACACACGAGAGTTTAAATATTGTGACCAAGATTATTTAGTTAAAAGTGGTAGACCTGAAACCACAACCAAGGGAGACTAGCTGAAGACTCTGACTCTATAATCATTTTTCATTTTCCTAATTAATATTTGCTGAATGTTTAGTGCATAGTAAATGCCTAGAATCTAATAAGTGTTAAAAATAAAAGCTGTTATTAATATCGTTATTATTCATAGTGAAACAATTTTATTCTCCAATTGGTTTGCTTCCTTAGAGGATAGTGGCCAGGGTCTGAGGGAAAGCTGTTAGAAAGTTGAATGGGTGGCTGACAAGTCTGTGAAACTTCTCTGGAATTATCTGTCTGTCTATAATAATTCTGTGTGCAGATATGCCTTGAGTCAAATCAGCTGATTCGGCTTAAGGCTATCGCAAACAGCCTTGTGGAATACGAATCCTCATTTTAAATTTGAGGATCCAATGTACTCGATGTTTCACAAATCTTACTTACAATCAATGTTACACTTCTATGGAAGCTATAAAATATATTTCAGTGACTGGAAGCCATTCAAAAGATTATCTAGAGATTTACTACTTTTAAATTGGAAGCAGAATAAGTGCAGTGGCTGAGCAACAGAGGAGAAACTTCAGGGCTGAATCTTCACCTAATCCTTACCACCATTTTCTGTTGGTCCCTCCTCATTTCAATCAAATTTGACCTTTAATAAAAGATTTATGGTAATAAAAGGAGGGGAAGACTCATTTAAATTTAAAATGGTTGGACTGATTTAGAGTAACAGCACATCCAAAAAGATTACGTAATATGCCAGAGCGTATAAAGCATGTTGGACAGAATTCTGTTCAGAGTGGAGGGTTCTCCATCTTAACTCTAATGGCTAGATAGGGGGGTTCTCATGATCTTATCTCACAGGTTATGCAGATTTGAGAATAGCGATACTAGTGCAGTGCCAAACATAGTAAATTGCATTATTCTTCCTAATCCGATTATTAATATAAACATACCTAGAGGCTTTTTTCCCCCTTATCGGAGACTTCTAGATACCTAAAGGGCTGTGTTGAGGATGACTGAACTTCTTTGTAAAAAAGAGAATAATACACAAATTACTGAATTTATATGTGTTTATAGAACTGTGTGAAGTTACGGGCAGAGAGGAGGTATTACTGTTAAAAATCTCTGAGGGGGGCACCTGAGTGGCTCAGTTGGTTAAGCGTCCAACTTCAGCTCAGGTCATGATCTCACGGTCTGTGGGTTCGAGCCCCATGTCAGGCTCTGTGGTGACAGCTCAGAACCTGAAGCCTGCTTTGGATTCTGCATCTCCCTCTGTCTCTGCCCTCCCACTCCCGCCCTGCTCACACTCTGTCTCTCTCATAAATAAACATAAAAAAAAATCTCTGAGGAACTGGCAATGTCCATTAGCCTCTATGGCTAAGATAAGAGCCTAAAAAAAACCCAAATAGAGTGGTCTGGATTCTCTTTTGTTACCATGTAGTCTGGCCTTGACCAAAGAACTGCCTACTACATTAGGTCCTTTATTATTGAACACAGTTGTTCTAATTCTGCGTTTTTAATCTGTCAGTGATATCTGTCTAACTTGATTCCTGCAAATGTGCACGTTTGTTTTGTTTTTCATTTTATGGATGCTGCAAGATGGAAGACGGTCTTTTCCTGACACCAACTTTTGTCTCTCTTCTTGGAGTTTATATCCTCCTCTTCTCGGTGCTGTGACACTTCCTTCTTAAGAATATTAGATACAGTATTGGCAGTAGCAATACATAAAAGTTTCCGGGGGGAAATAATTTAAAATTTTCTTTTCCTTCAGTATCTTCCCACCCCTGTTGAAGTAGTCTACTCAGTGTTCATTGATTCACAGTAGAGATGCAACAGGGAGGAAAACCAGGTAAATAGTCTTTCTGGAATGGGTTTCTAAAGACTGAATTCATTAAGGAGTTTAAACTTGGATCCATCTTCGGGGAACATCGAAAGCAAGGGTAAATAAGTTCTGAAGACCTAATGTACAGGATGCTGAGTATAGTGAATAATAATGTATTGTAGACTTATAAGTTGGTTTCAAGCATTGTTCTCAGCGTCAACAGGTCACCTGCATTCTTCGGCTTATGGGTCCCTGTGTTTTCAAAGCCAGCAACTATGGCTTGGGTTCTTTTCAGTGCCTCATTATTCTGCCTTCCCTTTTGTATTCTCTCATTCTTTTTCTCGGCAGACTGATAGGGTCCTCATCTTTTAAGACTCACTGTGATTAGCTTGAGTTCACCTGCATAGTCTAGGATAATCTCCCTATTTCATTGTAATCATATCTGCCAAGTCCTCTTTGGCCTGTAATGTCATATACAGGTTCTTATGATTAGGATATAATCACTATTCATGGTGATTTGGGGAGATCATTATTCTGGCCACAGAGCTTCTTTATTTTCACACTTGGTTAGTCATTTGGGATTAAAGAGATCACTTCCATTCTATATTCAACTGCAATGCACAAATTCTTAAAGTCCATCTTTATTCACAGTGATCTATCTAGACCAGGGCTTCTGAACCTCCGCATTATTGACATTTTGGAGGGGATAGTCTCAGTTGTGTATATCTGACCTGTGCATGGGAGGATGCTGAACAGCGTTCCTGGCTTTTACCACAAGATGTCAGTAGTTCCTCTTTCAGTGTGACAACCAGGAAAACCCAGCTCCAGACACTGCCAAATGTCCTTCAGGGGACAGTATCACTCCTCGTTGGGAACCAGTCATCTAGACTGGCCAGGTATATTTGACTACAGAAACTGCTTTTGTTTTTGTTTTAATAAGAGCTCCCCATTTTCCTTCATGTCAGTAAAATTCCACCGGCATGAGTACAAGGAGATCTGATCAAAATCGACTTTTCCTTGTGTGGGATGCTCCCCCTCCAGAAGAAACAAGTTACTCTCTTTCTCTCTTTCTTTCTTGTTAAGTAGGCTTCATGCCCAGAGTGCAGAGCCCAATGTGAGGCTTGAACTCACAACCCTGAAATCAAAACCTGAGCCGGGACCAAGAGTTGGATGCTTAACCAACTGAGCCACCCAGGAACTCCATGTAGTTACTTTCTATTAACCCATTAACTTCTTCCTTCCTAAGTTTGATAGATAAGCCCTGTACATTATTTCTTTTTTTGAACTTCCTGGTTAGTAACTTGATTAGTATCTTTGCAAGGCAACCGTAATTCTTTCTTTGCATTGCCTATTAATATCCTTTACACATTTTTTCTATTTTAATAATAACTTTTTGCTTATTAATTCAATAGTTCTTGCTGTATTTAATATATTAACTTACTCTGCAACATATACTGTGAATGTTGTTTTTTTCAGTTTTGGCATTATAATGTATTATGATGACCAAGATATCAGAATAGAAAATGAAGATCCAACCTATAAAGATATCCTGAAAGAAGATACCAAAATAAAACAATGTAAGCAACAATATAAGATAAAAGAAAATAATTCTAAGTTAAACCCCATTAAAGTATTGAGAATTCATTCAGTTGGCAATTACTAATTACAGAGTGCTTTTTCTGTCCCAGGCACTGTTTTAGGCACTTTGAAAACACTTTGGATATTTGGAACATAGTAGCGAATTCTTTCTGCCTTTTTGGAGTTTTCATACTAGTGGGTGGGGACAGATAAAAATAAAAATACTGACTAAGTGAATTAAATGGCATGGAGGAAGATGAAAAGTATTACAGAAAAATAAGACAAAATAGAGCAAGGTAGGCAATCAGAAATTCTGGGGACAGAGTGGGGAGTTTCAGTTTACAATACCAAAGAGCATTGTCAGGTATCACTGTGAAGGTAAAATCTTGAGGGCTGCCTGACTTGCTCAGTTGGTAGAGCATGGGACTCATGATCTTTGGATTGTGAGTTCAAGCCCCATAATGGGTATAGAGATTACTTAAAAATAAAACAAACAAACAAAAAAAGAAACAAGACTTGGAAGAGGTGAAGGAATTTGCCATGTGGGTATCTGGGGGGAATACATTCCAGGCAGATGAAACACCAGAGAGAGGCTTTAAGGTAGAAGTTAGCTTGCCTTGTTTAAGGGACAGCAGGAGAGAACAGTGTGAGCAGAGACGATAGTGAGTGATGAGCTCAGCTAGTTATTTTATCTGAGGAGAGCTAGTAGCCATTACAGGGTTTTGGGCAGAGAAGCAGCATGATGTCATTTACATTTTTGTCTAATGTTTTATTTTGAATGAACTTCACTCTTACAAAAGTTACAAAAAATAGTACAGAGAGTCCTGTATACCCTTTACCCAGCTTCCTTCAGTATAAGGAATACATTATATAGTCACGGTGTAATTATTGAAACAAGGAAATTGATATTGCTGCAATACTTACTCTACAGACATTACCTAAATTTTCCCAATATTACAACTAATGCCCCCTTTCTATATCAGTTTCTATACTCTCATACTATTGCATTTATTCGTTACCAGTTTTGAAGACTACTAGCCATTCACTTTATAGGATGGGTCTCAAATTTTGTCTGATGTTTCGCCATGATCAGACTGACGTTGTGTAATTTTTGGCAAGACTAACACAGCAGTAATGTGCCCTTCTGGCTGGATCGTGCCAGGGTCTCCATGATGTTGATAGGCCTCATTACTGAGGTGATCACTTTGTTAAGGTGGTATCTGCCAAATTTCTGTGCAATGAAGTTACAATTGTCAATTTTTAAATAACAAGTATATTGTGGGGAGATACTTTGAGACTGTGTTTCTTACATTACTTTCACCAACTAGATTTATTTATTTATTTATTATGTATTAATTAATTAATTTATTATTTTTTAAAAATATAGTTTATTATCAAGTTAGGTAACATACATTGTATACAGTGTGCTCTTGGTTTCGGGTGTAGTTCCCCATAATTCATAACTTACATACAACACCCAGTGTTGTCATCCCAACAAGTACCCTCCTCCATACCCATTACCGATTTTCCCCTCTTCCCCGCCCCCCCCCATAAACCCTCAATTTGTTCTCTGTATTTAAGAGTTTCTTACGGTTTGCCTCCCTCTCTGTTCAAAACAATTTTTTCCCCTTCCTTTTCCCCATGGTTTTCTGTTAAGGTTCTCAAGTTCCACATATGAATGAAAATATATGATATCTGTGTTTCAATGACTGACTTATTTCACTTAGCCTAATACCATCCAGTTCCATCCATGTTGTTGCAAATGACAGGATTTCATTCTTCCTTGTTGCCAAGTAGTATTCCATTGTATATATATATAAACCACATCTTCTTTATCCATTCACTAGTTGGTGGACATTTGGGCTCTTTCCATGATTTGGCTATTGTTGAAAGTGCTGCTATGAACATTGGTGTACAAGTGCCTCTACGAATCAGCACTCCTGTATCCTTTGGATAAATTCCTAGCAGTGCTGTTGCTGGGTCATAGGGTGGTTCTATTTTCAATTTTTTGAGGAAACTCCACACTGTTTTCCAGAGCGGCTGCACCAGTGTGCATTCCCACCAAGAGTGCAAGAGGGTTCCCATTCCTCCACATTCATGCCAACGTCTGTTGTTTCCTGAGTTGTTCATTTTACCCACTCTGACCTCTCCAACTAGGTTTAGTATTTATTGATGATTCTTGCCTGCAACTGATATAATGTGGTATTTACCAAATAACGTTTCTAGTTCCTTCAATATTTTTACGTTCATTGACTAGAATTGTATGGTAAGGAGGGACTGTCCCATGTCCCCTGTTTATTTAGGTATTCATCATTTATTTATGTCAGTTTGGACTCATGGATTATTATCATCTTATTTCTCATTTGTCCCAGATTTGTCCCAGCTACTTCAAATTAGTTTCGGTGTCTTTGACATACCCCATTATTTTTTAACCATTTTCTTAATTTATCGGCACTGTAAGATAGAATATAAGGATATAGGGATATCAGGTATGTAGATATTGCAGTAATTTAGATGCTCTTAATGAGATGAGGTGGCTTGGTCCATGGAAGTAGCAAAAAAAAGTAAAGACGAGTGGTTGAATTCTATATATATTTGGATGGTAAAACCAAAAGATTTCCTGCTGGAAAGGATATGGAATGTGATAAAAAGAGAGGGATTAGAAATTGTTACAATTTGGCCATGACACAGGAAGGTGGGAGAGCAGGTTTTGGAGAAAGTGTTAGGAGTTTGGTTTTGAGTATGCTGAGCTTGAGATGTACTCAAAACATTCCAATAGGGATTGTATTGGTCTGTTCCAGTTGTTGTAACAAAGTGCCACAGACTAGCTTGCTGAAGCAAAATAAATTTATTTCTCATAGTTCTAGAGGCTAAATGTCCATGATCGAGATGCTGGCAATTGTGGTTTCGGGTGAGGAAAATGGCCTTTAGGTGACTGTCTTCTAGCTGTATCCAACTGGCCTTTCCTTCTGTGATTTTGAGGAAAGGGAGAGCAATATTTCTGGCATCTCTTCTTACAAGTACAGTAATCCTATTGGATCAAGGCCCTACCCTTATAACTTCATTTAACCTTAATTACTTCCTTAGTGGCCTCATCTCCAAATACAGTCAAGCCAAGCTGAGGGTTAGGGCTTCAATGTATCAATTCTCGGGGGGGAGGGGGACACACAGACATTCAGTCTATTAGAGGAATTTTGAGTAGACAGTGGAAAAGTAAGTTTTGGATTTGGGAGAGGTGCTTGAACTGGAGACCTAAATGATACTTCTGGGAGGTACCTGCATGTAGATGAGAGTTTTGACCATCAGACTGATGAGACCATCAAAGCAGGGAATGCAAATAGATAAAATGGGGGACCAAAGACTGAGTCTTGAGTTTTTAGAATGAAATTAAGAGAGAAATCTGGGATCAAGTAACAAGGAAGATCTTTTGAAGAACTTTGGTGTGGAGGGAAACAAAGATATGTGGTGCTATCCAGAAGAAAGAATGGCATCAACTTTTTCACTTTAAAGATGGAGCATCAACAGAATATAAACTGATAGAAATAATCCCGTAGCAAGAGGAAATTGATCATCTAGCAAAGGGAGGAAGGAATCACTGGATAGATATCCCTGGATAGGTTAAAGGGAATGGGTTATAGTCTACAAGTCAAATTAAGTACCTTTAGAAAAGAGAACGAATAGTTTATCTCAGGAAAAAATTGGGATGGAAGAGTGAGCAAAAATGCTGGTTGGAGGGTCGGTATGATTGTGACAGTCTGAGAGGGTTTTTTTCAGATTATTTGATTACTGTAGGAAACAAGATCATCTGCTGAGGATGAAGAAGGGGAGCAAGGGGTGGAGATTTGAGGGTGGAGTGGAGAAGGTAGGATAGTCATCTAAGTAATTGGACTATAAATGGACTGGATAAAGTATAACATGGTTTCTAGAAGGCATGAAGAGATTGATTGTTTCATACTCATGAATATAAAACAAGGAAGACCAGCCAAACTGACTGTGGGTTTTTCTTCATCTAGATTTCCTCACCTAAGTTCAGGGGGGAGAGTAGGGAGAGAGTTGTATTTACCCTGTATGTGGTTTTGTCAGAAGAAGACAAGGAGGAAGAGACCACTGAAGTCGTATGCAGAGATGTGATTATAATCAATCATGGAATCTCAACCTGGCAAAGAAAGACGCAGGATGCAGTGGGTGTTCAAAAGTAAAAGGTGGAGGTAATCGTGGATTAGCATTTCTGTGAGGACAAAATATCGTTTGAAATGGGTGCTACAGGAAGCAAGTGGAAAAGATCAAAGGTGGTAGTCAAAGAATGAGAATCTCAAAACTGAGATTATGAAGAAAATGTTGTTACTGCTAGTGACAAAGGCTGGTTATGGCCACAGGAGTGATTGCAAATTCATAAGTTTTGTCTGTATATGTGTGTTTTAATATACTCTGTGGAAAGAAAGATTAGTACTGTATTATCATATCAGGGAATATTTATTTGAACTATATAGAACTCCTGGAATTTTCAGAAAATAAGTAGAAAAAGAAAAAAAATAGTACATGATTTTATTTCATCTCTATTAAAGCTTGCTTTTGATGACTAGTAATGATTTTTTAAGAGTTTAATGTCATAAAGAGATCCATGGCTGATGAAAGCAGTTCTAAATCTATAAAAATGTAGAACTTGAAAAGTGTTTTAATTTCAACAAACTCTGACACACACACACACACACAACCACACACACAATTTTTTTTCCCTAAGTTCTGAAATGTGTGGCCACTGTGCAGATCACTGACCATCTGGAACCTACTCAATTCATAGACATTTTCAATCTGGTTTCTAGGTGGTTCTTCTTGAAATGAAGCAGTACCTCCATGAATACAAAATGATTTATGGAGAAATTGGAACCGTGGCTTTACTGCTATTCTTCTGACCTTTGAGAGTCAAATGCAAAATCCAATATCACAGACGACAGAGTTTTGTAGGATCAAGACATGACCTGGAATTATTTTCATTGCACTTAAGTAGCTGCACTCTGATCTAGAAAATCATTGTTTGTTCAGATCAGTGGGTTTCCATTATTTCTTGCTTGATTTCACTGGTTTAAGTCCAAATTTAACTACAACTCATTTGTTAGAAAGATGTTGATTTTTAACGTGTATTTCAATAATTTTTTGATGTCACTGAAATATGTGTATAGTGACCATATTCAGACCAGAGAACGAAGCCACAGATAAAATTTGTTTGAATTACTTCCTGTCTCTTGTTCATGGCATTTCATTTTTTAAAAAGATTATTTACCTACTTACTTACCCACCTATCTACCTTTTAAAAAAATTTTTTTTTAATGTTTATCTTTGAGAAAGAGAGAGAATGAGCAGGAGAGGAGCAGAGAGAGAGGGAGACACAGAATCCAAAGCAGGCTTCAGGCTCTGAGCTGTCAGCACACAGCCCAACGCGGGGCCCAAACCCATGAACCGTGTGAGATCATAACCTGAGCCAAAGTCAGACGCTTAACTGACTGAGCCACCCAGGTGCCCCCCCCCCCATTTATTTATATTCCTCTGAATCTATAATGATGCAGAACTTTGAAAACTGTCTTATCTCAACTAACCATATTACAGAAAAGAATTAAGGCAGCCTATGGCAGTGTGTGCTTGTTATACAAACTTATTTGCCTTTTTTTGGACACAAAATCCACTAACAATGCTTCTTTTCCACTTAGGTTCAGGTAGCCTTCTCCACTACACAATTGTACTTACAGGTATAATACTTTGCTTCCTGAGGCTTTCGCGAGAAGTTCTGGGTCCATGACTTCAACTCTCTTTCTGGTCCAGATTCAGTACCAGCCAGGTTAAACTTGACAACAGTGCTCCTTAGGTAAAGGCAACAAAGCATTTATATTTGTTTATGCTTTCATATGGTCTGGGAGACTGAATATAAATATGTACTGGAATGAGAGATCCAGGTAGGTCAAAGTGATGCAGGAATTTAGTAGAAAATTAAAATCTGGCTGGGATGTTTCTTTGCTTTTATTTATTTTGAGAGGATATTTAATTTTCAAGCTCTTCTCCAATCGTAAGGATCAGAGGATAGAAAGTCTTCCATTATACCTGGAAACTTTGAATACTTCTCCTGGATCATAGTTGTAATGACTTTGCCAGTTTCGACCAAATTTCCAGTTCTGGTCTCAAAAAGTAAATGGAAAGGAAAGGGCAGAATAAATATATATTTTTAAATTTAGTATTTTTTTCTTTTGAGAAGGATTAGTGTTTGCTATCTAGTGGGTGAATCTGAATTCTCAGATCTCTGAAATACTATCTCCTCTAACTCCTTGTTGTCCGATATGTTTCCATTAACTTTCTTCTTCATTGATTTAAAGCTTTATTCACAGTTAAAAATACAAATGTCTGTATTTCATCTAAGTAATCATTTCAAACAAGTGTGACAAGCTTGGCAGGTCACTGCCCTCTACATGGGTTTTGAAGGAGAGCTATCAGAAAAGGTGGAAACCACCAGCTCTCATGTCCTTGTTTTTTGTTTTTTTGTTTTTTTAAGTTTATTTACTTATTTTGAGAGACACAGAGAGTATGAGTGGGGGAGAGGAAGAGAAAGAGAGAGAGAGAGAGAGAGAAAGAGAGAGAGAGAGAGAGAGAGAATCCCAAGCAGGCTCTGCACTGTCAGCACAAAGCCCTATGTGGTGATCGATCTCACAAACAAGAGATCATGACCTGAGCCAAAATCAAGCTTCAGATGCTTGACCAACTGAGCCACCCAGGCGTCCCTCATGTTCTTATCAAACTTTCTTCTCAACTTACTGGTTATATTCAAGCCTGGTTTTCTCCCCGCCTCCTTTTTTATTCTCCTTCCTTCCTTGTTTCCTCCTGCCTTGCCTCTCTTTGTTCTTCCTCCCTTTTTACTTTTGCTTTTCCTGGCTCTTTTCCTGTTGATCTTCTTTTGCATTTATAAATTTCAGAAAAATCTCCAGTGTATATCTCAGTTTTGATGATTCTGTTTAATACTTATTTTTTTTAATTTCT
Organism: Paradoxurus hermaphroditus; assembly: GCA_004024585.1. NCBI lineage: Eukaryota > Metazoa > Chordata > Mammalia > Carnivora > Viverridae > Paradoxurus > Paradoxurus hermaphroditus. Next base: position 6,860 of record PITB01026397.1, on the reverse strand, counting down.
AGACATGATAGTCTCCTTTAATTAGCAGATCTACTTTTTTTTCCCCTCTTGAATCTCATGAAAATTTTGTTTAATTTACAAATGTACTGTTCTCCCGTCTTCCATGTATAGGGACATAATACAGGATTTCCCCAGAATGAAGAACAATTGGTTTTCTTTTGCTGGATCATCATTGTCTGTCTGCAGTATATATTAACTCTCCCTCAGAGATTCGCCATCTCTGTGTTTATTCTCTACGTTCTTCTGGCCTCTGATTGGGTATTTGGCCTCACATATTCTGTTTTGTGCGATTTCAAACTTATTATTTCTCTAATAGTGTTGCTTTGATGCCCCTCAGTGTATCTTTTTAGCTTTGTCGTCTTGTTTTTCACTTTATTCTGTTGTCTTATCCTTTCATCTTGGATGTCTTGTTTCATTGATTTCATATTGTTTGCGAGTTCTTCTAAAGTACAAATGACTCATTGCGGAGATTTTCTTCTCTCGTTCTTTGCGTAGTGTTTAATTTGGTAATTGATTTTTTTCCCTTCTCTGTCTCTCTCTCTCTCTCTCTCTCTCTCTCTCCTTTCATTTCACTGAACTTTTCCTCCTTATTTTGTTTGGAATTTTAACTAAGAATTACATGTTTCTTATAATGAGAAAACATTCCGGAGATGTATAAAGAAGAATTTTTTTCTTTGCTCTGCCCTCCCCCACCATGATCCCCTGAGGTTACTGTTGCTAATAATTATATGTATACATCCATAGTTTTCTTTCTGCTATTAATTTAAACATATGAATATGCTGTTTTATTTGTTTCAAAAATAGCATCCTACTCCATGTGCGCTTTGAAATTTGCTTTTAAAAAATTTGCTTTTGTTTTAAAGATTTTATTTTTAATAACCTGTACACCCAACGTGGGGCTCAAACTCACAACCCTGAGATCAAGAGTTGCATGCTCCACCGACTGAGCCAGTCAGGCACTCCAAAAATTTGTGTTTTTAAACTTAATAATCCACAGTAAATCTCTTCCCAAAGCATTGATCTAACTCATTTTTAAGCAGAGCTGCCTGATAGTCTGTTTTATGGATGTGCTAAATCTTATTCAATTACACCACTATCAGGAGCACTTTCTTCTTTGTTACTGTAAACAGCACTCCAGTAGACACTAAAGTGCTGCATTTGCGTATACCAATGCTTTGATATTTGTTGAATTGATTCCTAAAGGGGAATTATTGGGCCAGAAGGCATGTGCATTTAGTTATTGATAGACACTATTCAATTACTTTCCAGAATGCTCCTCAGAGTTCATATTCGCTTTAGCATTGCATGTGAGTGGCTCTTTTAGATATTAAAAAAATAATCTTTCTCATGTCTATGAAGTCTTATTTTCAAATTGTTACATTTATTCTCATATTACCCTGAGTTAATAATTAAAATACTTTAGTTATTATTTTGCTACCACAAAAGTTCTGGTTTTTTTCTTTCCTGGAGTTCATTTTATTTTGCTTGATTTTGGAGTTTTTTTTCTTTCATTTTCATACATTTTTGAACAAAAATTATTCTAAAAAGTCTTTTGAGCACTTATTGTGCCCCAGGCACTGTTCTAGGCACGGTGGATACTGTCAGGAACAAAGCTGACAACCGGGTCCCATGGAGCTTTCTTCCTGGAGTGTGAAAAATATATGAGTAGACAAAAACATAAATATAATAAGTTGACATACCAATCAGCTGTGGGAATTTATTCATATGATAGAGAGTGACTAGGTGGTCAGAGAAAACCTGTGTAAGGAACCTGGGGATTTAGAGAAAAAAACTAGTAACCATCCATAGGAAAGTCTGGGGGAAGAGTATTTCAGGCAGAGGGAGAGCAATTATAAGGGTTCTGAGGTTGGGGCAGTCTTCAGTAATCTCTACTGAGTCCAATACCAGACTAGTCACAGCAGAGTGAGAAAAAAGGAGGCATACACGAGATGAAGTAAGAAAAACTGGCAGGGGCAGCATCACCTGTGGTCTCCTCAATGTGTTGAAGGCTTGGAATTTCATTGTGAGTGAGGAAGGAGTCCTTTGGGTGGATTCTGGAAGAGATATGACTTTGATTTACATTCTGAAAAGATCACTCTGGTTTCTCAGTGGAGAATGCATTGTAGGAAATCAGAACACATCTCAATGCTTTGTAGGAAATCCAGGGCAGGGGTGGAGGTAGGGTAGTTAAAAGGCTATTGTGAACATTCCCAGTTAAAAGATGATATTGGCTGGGACTTGATGGTATCAGTGAAGCAAGAAAAAGCGGACTAGTTTGAGGTAGCTTTCGGAGTAGAAATTGACAGTATTTGCTTGTGGGCTGAGGAGAAAAAGAAGTAACAACAGTGACTCATAGGTCTTGGGTTGAGCAATTTAGTGGCTTGGTGGGCCATCTACCAAGATAAGAACAGAGCAGCAAAGGGGCCCCAAGGTGGGTAGGTCATTTAAGCATCTGACTCTTGATTTCGGCTCAGGTCCTAATCTCGAGGTTGGTAAAACTAAGCCCCATGTTGGGCTCTATGCTGACAGTGTGGGGCCTGCTTGGGATTCTCTCTCTTCCCTCCTCCTCTCTCCATCCCTCCCTCACTCATGTGTGTGCATATGTGCACTCTCTCTCTCTCTTTCAAAAATAAATATACTTTAAAATAGTCAAGAATTATCATTTTTTAAAAAAAGAATAGAGCAGTGAAGGGATTTGACGGATGGTAGATTAAGATTTCTTGCTTTTTTGAGATTTAAAAACAGTAAGAAATTGGTTTTGTGGTATAGATTTCAGAGGTACCAGCAAGTACCAGAGGTACTTGATAGAATTAATTTTTATACACTTCAAAGGATAACTTAATAGGAAACTTGACAAGTGAGTTCTGGGTATGCGAATGGGGCATGTGGGGTCTAAGGATTTTTGTAAGAACAGCAGAAGGGGAGCTGGGTTTAATTCTAGAGCACAAAAGCTGAAATGCCTGCGACCTTACTCTTGATTATCCGCACTTACATTAGCTATCCTAGTCTTCTGTGGGCAATTCATTCAAGTGCTATATTATTACTAGCAAAGACCTTTTATTTTTCTCCAGACTGTGCATGTGAAACAGATCTAAGTTGAAATGAGTTAAAAATCCCCCCTACAGGGACACCTAGGTGGCTCAGTTGGTTAAGTGTCGACTCTTGATATTGGCTTATATCATGATCTCACAGTTTGTGAAATCAAGACTCAAATTAGGCTTTGTGCTGGTAGCATGGAGCCCGCTTGGGATTCTCTCTCCTCCTCTCCCTCTTCTGCTTCCCCTCTCCTGCTCTCTTTTTCTCTCTCTTTCTCAAAATAAATAAACTGTAAAAAAAATTTAAAAATCCAATATAGAGACTTTTAACCCATCTTCTTGTGCTCAGTTTCTTGCTGTCACATACAGATATCCAGATCGTTCTGAGATTCCTGAGGAGTAGACCGATGCTCTCCCTGCTTGAAGACACTTCGCTTCCTTCTCTCCTACACTGTATGCTCTCATTCTCATGGAACACTTTGGAACTACCCAATCCTGACTGGCTCCCAGCTTTTCTCTTTATTGTTGATGGATTATAGCTTTGTGATGCTCTTATTATTATTTTCTTCTTTTCTAAGTTTATTTCTTTGAGAGAGACAGAGACAGCAGGGAAACGAGGGAGAGAGAGAAAGACAGAGAGACAGAGAATCCCAGCAGGCTCCACACCATCAGCACAGAACTTAATGTGGGACCCTGAACCCACAAAGTGTGAGATCACGACCTGAGCTGAAACTAAGAGCTAGATGCTCAACTGACTGAGACACCCAGGCACCCCTCTTATTGTTATTTTCTATTTTTTTTAATTTTCTTTTTTTTTTTTAATTTAACGTTTATTTTTTGAGAGACAGAGAGAGACAGAGCATGAGCTGGGGAAGGGCAGAGAGAGAGGAAGTCATAGACTCTGAAGCAGGGTCCAGGCTCTGAGCTGTCAGCACAGAGACTGACGTGGGGCTTGAACTCACAAACAGTGAGATCATGACCTGAGCTGAAGTCAGATGCTTAACCATCTCAGCCACCCAGGTGCCCTCTTACTTATTTTCAAGATCACAAAAGGAAGAGAGAACACATATGTAGTCTGCCATCTTGAAATGGAAAGCTTTAGTTATTTTAAAACAATTGTTTATTTATTTATTCACTGATTCATTGATTCATTCATTTTTGAGAAATAGAGATTGAGAGAGAAAGAGAATCCCAAGTAGGCTCTTTACTGTCAGTGTGGAGCCCGACACAGGACTTGCACTCACGAACCATTAGATCATGACCTGAGCTGAAATCAAGAGTCAGATGTTTAACTGACTGAGCCACTCAGGTTCCCCAAACTTTAATTTTTATGCAGACAAAAATGTTTGTCCTTTACAAAATTGTTTATTTATCTTTCTAAAACACGTTATATTCAACTTTATTTTTTTTAGTATTTTTTTTATAGTTGTCATCACATTTTGGGCTCCATCACCCAACATGGGGCTTGAACTCATGACCCCTCAGGTCAAGACGTGAGCTGAGATCAAGAGAGTCAGATATTTAACCAACTGAGCCAGCCAGGTGCCCTGGTTGTCATCCTATTTTGTTTAATTATATTGGCATTTATTGTGGGCAGTATTTTATAGATCTTCCATGTAATATTTATTGATCTTTTTAGACTCCCCATCTTATGTGAGACATGTTAGTCTTACTGTCTTGCATGATGTACTTGTTTTCTGTTCTCCTTTCTGTATAAGGTAAATATTCTTTGGTCCTGCAAATTTTCACTTCACTTAGAGATTATGATCACCAAATTCAAAGTTCTGAAGGCAGTGTTCCTTTTTTATCCATCTTTGCATCCCCAAAGGATCTGCTCCAAGATTGAAGTATAGAGATTCGAGAAAGCCTTGATGAAATGAAAGCTGAAAGGGGACATTTCTCTTACTCACTTCTACTAATTATACTTGTTTATTCATTCATTCAACAAACATTTATGAACAAATCTCTGTGTTTCAAGCTTTGAGCACTGTTATACACTGGGGATCCAGAGCTGAATAAGGCTGCCATGCCTTCTAGAAATTCATGAATACTAACTCTCAACATCTATCTTGTCTAGTGATCTTGTTTAGTGCATGCTTTTTCTCCCCATGTTTTAGTGATGGTCAAAGCAATTTTATATATTTCTTTGGAACTCATTCCCTTCCCACAGGAAAAACTACATGAATACTACATTAAAGGCCCATGATTCCTCTTGGTTTTGTGTTCTGCTGATGTCAAAGACCTTAACCTGCTTACCCTGAAACAGAATGTTCTTTTCATGGCTCTTTCTTAAAACCAAATTTATGGTAGGGTGCCTGGGTGGCTCAGTCAGTTAAGTGTCCAACTCTTGGTTTCAGCTCAGGTCATGATTTTGTGTGGTTCATGGGACTGAACTCTGCATTTGGCCCTTGTGCTAACCGTACAGAGCCTGCTTAGAATTCTCTCTCTCTCTCTCTCTCTCAAAATCAATAAATAAACTTAAAAATCACATTTATGGTTCTCTTATTTATATGATTCCTCAACATTTTAAAAATAGTGTTCAAAAACATTATCCAATTAAATATCATGGCAGGGATGGTACAAGCTCTGTTAGGTAGTGTCTAGAATAGGATTGTTCACTTGGATAGTGTTGAGGTGGAACAAGACAAGAGCAAGGTTTAAGGCAGGGGTAGTCAGGGATGGCAGAAATGAAGGTTTGGGTTTGGGAGTAATCTTTCAGCATTTTTGAGAAGCTCTTTCCATTTCCTTAAGCACAGAAGACCAAGACAAGAAAACACAAGGCGAGTGACAGAAAGTAGGTAAGTTCTATTGCCAGCTTAGTTGTCTTCTCTTTGGTGGCACTTAGTTATGCCCTAGATTTTTGTCTTTCTTCTCTAGTAAGACTCATAGATCTATTTGTTATTTCATTGGTTTTGGTCTTTTTCTCCCTAATAAAAATTTGGGTGTGTCATGTCTAAAATTTTCATGTATATATTTTTAATTTTAAAATTAGATAGTGGTAAGGATGGATACAGGTCTTGAGATAATTATATAGATTATTTCACTATGATGTGTATGTCTGATATATATGTATCTATATAATAAATATAAATACATATATATATACATATACACAGTATGATACAACACAGTATAGTATAACACACAACAATGCACATAATCCTTCCTACCTATTAATTTAGGTAGAGCTCAAATTTAAGTCTGCCACAAAGTTTCCTTTGATTAACTGTCTAGCAATCATCTCATTTATCTGTAACTTAGCTGACAATTAAAGGCAATTTATGATATAATCTGTTTAAATATTAGGAATGAATATATATACTTAAAAGTTTTTAGTGTTTATTTATTTTTTGAGATAAAGAGAGACAGAGTGTGAATAGGGGAGGGACAGAGTAAGAACGAGACACAGAATCCGAAGCAGGATCCAGGCTCTGAGCTGTCAGCACAGAGAACTGTGAGAACATGATCTGAGCTGAATTTGAATGCTTAACCAACAGAGCCACCAAGGCTCACCTAAGAGTAATATGAATAATAATAAGCCTCATGTACTGAGTATTCATATATGCCAGGTACAGTGGCAAGCAAACCCAGATATAAATTCCCAGTAGAGGAGGACCTGGGTGATTTATTTGGTTGAGTTTCCAAGTCTTGACCTTGACTCAGGTCATGATCTCGCAGTTCATGACCTCAAGGCCCACACTGGGCTCTGCACTGACAGCATGGACCCTGCTTGGGATTCTTTCTGCCTCTCTCTCTGCCCTTGCCCTGCTTGCACTCTCTGTCTCTCTCTCAAATAAACATATAAACATTTAAAATCCTAGTAGA
>PITB01026396.1:0-20381 GCA_004024585.1 Paradoxurus hermaphroditus | reverse complement strand
GGGCTGAGGGGCCTCCCCACGGGCTCAGAGGAGGTCCCCGGGGCCCTCCTCTCACACGCTGACGCTGGCACCGGCCTTCCGAGGCTGATAGAGGTGTTGGGGGTAGAGGCCCAGGACCTTGGTGCCCTTCGTCCCCCCCAAGGCAGAGCCCAAGGCCTCTCTTCCATCCCCTAGTCCCTGCCCTGAGGGCTCAGTCTCCCCCGACCCCAGCCCTCACCTTTGCCTGGTTCATTCTTGACCACATACTCCCACGGGGCCTCCCTGACAGGCGCCGGGGCGGACCTCAAGACGCCTGTGGAGGGCAGGCATTTCTGGGTGGAGGGTGCTGGGGTCCGCTCCCCCGGCTCTGCCCTCACCCCCACCTGCCAGGCCCGCACTCCCACCTGCTTGCCGAGGCTCCCCGGCCCTCAGGCTGGCCTCTGTGTGTGGGGCCCCATCCATGTCACCCACACTCGCCATTCTGCGTGGCTGCTGCTGGCCGCCGGAGAGCCCTGACCCCCACAGGGTAGTGAGCTCTGGCATGGGCCCTTGTCCCAGCAAGGTGGGCTGCACCTCAGCCCAGCCAGCCCACGAGGTCCCAGGACACCACCTGCGATGTCCCGTTGGGAAGCGTGACCGTGCCGCCGTGGCTTGTGGCCCGGAAAGTGCCTCAGAGCCACTCCTTCCCATGGCCAAGCCGCCAGGCAGCATTGCCGTCAGGCCACGAAATCCAGGCGTGCGCCAGCCCCTCATCGTGGGAAGGAGGTGTGCGGTGGCCGGGCCGGCCGGGGTCTCTCTCACGTGCGCAGGCGCAGCCAGGCTGCATGCGGCCGGCCCTGCCCCTGCTGTGCCCGGTGGCCCGCTCCCTGCGTCTCCAGTTCCCTGCGGTAGCCTCTGGGGCAGCATTCCCCGGGACCCCCTGGGGACAAGCCCAGGTGACTGTCCTGCTCCCCAGACCCCCAAGCTGACCTCGGGGGGCCTCTCAGAGCCAGTGCCTTCCCAGAGCTCCGGCCAGGTGTGTCCGGCCTGCAGCCCCCAGGCCTCGGCCTGCACGCCGCCCGCACGGCAGGGAGGGGCCTCAGGGAATGAGGGGGAGAGGCGAGTCCCTCTACGGTCGGTCCTGCCCCCGGCTCTACCTGTGGCGATCCTGTCCTGAAGCTGGTGGCCCCGCCCCAGTCAGCTGTTCAGGCTTCTCCTAGTGGCCCCGGGGGCTGGAGGGTCCGAGGAGAGCGTCCCAGGGCACCCAACGGCAGTGTCACCGCGCTGACCCCGGCCCGGTCTAGGAGGTGGCCGTGTGGGCTGCGGCCCTTGGCTGCAGGCTCTGCTCTGGGGCTGTAGGGCTTGGCCCGCCTCAGCCTCTGGGTTAGTTCGGCAGCTCCTCCCCGGAGTGGCACTTGGAGAGCGTCACTGTCTTCTCCAGGACGCGCAGGCTAGCGTGGCCGTGTGGCAGAGGTGGGCAGGGAGCAGAGTGGCAGGCCCATGTCTCTGTGGCAGCCTCGTGGTTCCAGCAGCAGGCCCAGGGGTTGGTACCCGCGGAGGCAGCCCCTCCTTGCAGGGCTGGACCCCTCCGGCAAAGAGGCAGAAAGAGGCCGTCTCCCCACGGCTCCCACGGGAACCCCTGTCATCAGAGGGGCCTCATGACGTGCCTGCCTCCAAGAGGCCCTGCTACCTCTGTCCCCCTTAGTACCCCCGTATCCCGGGCCCCCCACCCTGTGCCTCAAGCTGCTCCCTCCGTCAGCAAGGGGTCATGACACAGGTGGGCCCAGGCAGTCAGCGGGAGGGCTGGGCCATGGCCTGGCTTAGCCGGAGCAGCCGTGGGCCCCAGGGCGTGGCCGGCGGAGGGAGCCTCTGCCCAGACAGGCTGGATGCTCAGAGCTGGGGTAGCCGATGGGGGTGTTCCCTGTTAGGGGTGGCCTCGTGTCCCTCCCCCAAGCTCGTCTAGCGAAGAGGAGGTTCAGACAGACACACACAGAGGGAAGACACCATCTACAAACCAAGGAAGGGGGCCTGGAACAGACCCTTCCCTCGTACCCCTCAAAAGGAATGAACTCGGTCCATTGCTTGACCGTGGACTTCCTGAACTGCGAGTCGATTTTTCATTTCTTTTTTTAATGTTTATTTATTTTTGAGAGAGAGACAGGGAGCAAGCAGGGGAGAGACAGAGACAGAGAGGGAGACACAGAATCCGAAGCGGGCTCCAGGCTCTGAGCCGTCCGCACAGAGCCCAACACAGGGCTTGAACTCACGAATCGCGAGATCGTGACCCGAGCTGAAGTCAAACGCTTAACCGACTGAGCCCCCCGGGCGCCCCTCGTTTTTCATTTCTGTTGTTTAAGCCACTCGGCCTGGGCAAACTGAGGCAGTCCCCCATTCTGAGAACTAAACCTGGCAGAGCAGGTGGAGATGGGGGGGCAGCTGGGACCTCGACGCTGGCCCCGCTGGCCCTGTGTCACAGGACGAGGGAAAGGTGCGGCCAGGGCGGACCCGGCTGCTGACTCCCAGGCTGGGCATCAAGGGCGCACTCAGCGAGGAGAGATGCCTGGCCTGCACTGCAGAATTAAGTTTCTTTACATCTTGCTCCAGAAACATGTTTTCCTTCCAGTTGCTGCATAACAGGAGGCGGAACTAGTAACCCTGAGGTCCCAACCGGGAGCCCTACTTACTAAGACAAGGTGGAAGGTTCACCCTCTCTGTCCCCACTCCCGGGACGGCTTGGCGTTTGAACAGCGCCGTCTCCAGAGCCGCTGTCCTCGGCTGGACACGTGTGCCTCTGAGGCTGGCAGGAGGGCCTGCTCGAACCTCCAGCCCTGACCCCTGCTGGGAGAGCAGGGTGGCCTTGGCATGGGGGCTGAGGCTGCACGAGAGATGAGAGCCACGTCTGGACCTTGCTGTGAAAATCCTGGTCGCTGAGCCTGCCCAGCTTTCCTTCCTCCTCATCTCTCAAGGGGGCGGGCCTCTTCCGCGGGCAGGCAGGGCCCCAGCACAGAGGCCCCGGGTCGTCTAGCTGGTCGGGGGTCACCTTTCTCCTCCCCCAGGACTCCGGGGCGTGCCGTTCCCCATCCCCCCAGACTCCTAAGGTACCTGCAGGGCTTGGGCCCAGCTGCTCTCAGGGTACAGCCTACCCTCGCTGGCTGCCAGCTCCACTGGGCCCCACGAGGTCTGCTCAGCTGGGCCCGTGTGCCCTCCAGCCCAGTGTCCTGCTCCCAAGCCTCTGACAAGTGCCCCCCACCCCACCCAGAGGCTTCACCTCTACCTGGAACACAGCTCGGGAGAGAGAGGACCATCTGAAAGCCCGGCCTTGAATATGGCAGCCTGCTCACCCAGCCTGGGCCCCTGCACACCTGCCCCCTCCCCCCTCCCGGCCCGCCTGCTGGGCCTGGCCATGTGCCGTCTCTACAGCAGCCCCTGCAGAGCCCGGGGTACCTAGTAGGAGATATGGTTCTGGAGCAGACCACACATGCGCCACTGCCTGGCCGGGAGCCTCCGCCTGCTGTCCTAGCTGCTTCGGTGGGCAGCCCTCTGGGGGAGGAGAGCAGCCCCTGTGCAGCAGAAGGCCCTCCGTGCCGCCCCGCCATCCCTCCAGCACGGCCAGAGGGGATGGGGCAGGTAGAGACCGTTCCTTCCGCCCTCCGGGCCCCCCTGGGGACAGCCAACAAGGGCACCAATCCCTGCCCTTGCGTCTTGAGCTCATGGTATTTGGAAGCTGCCTCCTCCAGCTCCAGCTGGCCCGCCACGCTTACTGGGGGTGAGGGCTCGTGCAGCGCCTTCCTCCGGCTGTGGGCAGCGCCCTCCCCTGTCAGCCTTGTCCTCTCCAGCCCATGATGGAGGGGGTGACGGGGTCGGGGATATGGGTACTGGGAGGGACCTTGGACTGGAGGTTGGGACGTCAGCGTGAGGACAATCCCCAGGGGAGGGGTAGGAGGAACCAGGGGAGGGGTTTTTCAGGGGGCGCCCAGCCGCGAGCACTGAGGACGCCGTGGCTGATGGGCCAGCCTACGGACCCCGCCCTGCCCGTTCTACTCAGCCTCAAGCAGCCCCAGCAGCCTCCAGCTGGCCTCCGAGCCCCTCTCGAGGCCCCCAGCCCAGCCACAGCCCCTGGGCCGTACCTGCGGGTGCTGCACGGACCCCTTGGGACCCTCAGGCCCCAGCTGCCCAGGAGTCGCTGGCGGAGGGTAAGCTGCGCCAGGTGGGCTCCATGGGTGGCCAGGACAAGTGGCTACAGGAGCCCCTCCCGGGGACAAGACGGGCGGGAGTAGGTGGCGGTGGCTTTCCTCGGTTTGTACTCCGGCCCCGCCCCCCAGCCTCACTTGGCCTCTGCCTGCTGCGCTGCAGCCCGTCCAGTCCCGCAGGGCCCGTCGCTCCCCTGGGGTCCGCGCCTCTGGCAGCTTCAGCTCAACTGGCAGCCCGTCCCCTGCCCCCCACAGGTGCCAGGGCAGCTGCCCAGCCTGGGGGCTCGGGGACGCGGGCGAGCCTTCCTCCCAGCCCTCCTGCCACGGCCCTTCCCCGGGGGGCCTCCAACTCTGAGCCTGCTGGCACTCCCTGCCACCTGGGGGACGCTCTGCAGACCACCACCACGTGCCGGCGGCTCTGGCCGAGGCTGAGAGGACTCGGCGGATCCCGAGTCGCCCCCGCCTGGCCCTGCCCCCCACGCCCTACATCTCCTGCTCCCCCGAAGCCGGGCAGCAGCTGCCACGGCGCCGGGGGTCAGGGTTCCCTGCAAGGCCTGCAGCCTCTCCACGCCAGCCAGCCAGCTGCCGGGGTGTCCTGCAAGCGGGGGCCCCTGCAAACTGGACACACTTCGGCCCCACTGGGGGAGCCCCAACCTTCGCCCCCAACACCAGGACTGGCTGCCCTCCCGGTCAGCGGGACCCTCCCTTCATGGCCTCCATCACTACCGTCTCCATGATTTCTGTCACTTCTGTCACCTCCATGGCTCAGGGACCCCCAAGGCTCAGGACATCCCTGGTGGGAGCAGCCCCTCGGGCTCTTGGACAGGCCAGGACGTGGCCCCTCCCCTCTACCGGGTGGCCCAGCCTCGAGACCGGTGTCCCCTGGTGGACAGGGCTTGGGGCAGCCTATGGCATGGACTGGCAGAGGGGTTGGGAGGGGACACGTGGCCTGCTCAGCACCCCTTTACTTCTGTGCGTAAGGCCGGTGCTGGGCTCACCCCCTTGGCTTGCCGTCTGGTGGTCCCCGCTGCTGGCCGAGGCCCCTGCCCTTAACGGCCTGCATGGGAGCCCCTGGAGCTTCGGCCACTTTTGTCCAGGTGAACCTGCCCGGCCTTCTCTCTCGGCAGGTTCCAGAGCCAGCCCCAGGCCTCCCTGCTGAGACGGTAAACAGCCTCAGGGTCTCAGGCCCGAGGGTCTAGTCCAGGGTCGAGGGTCGAGGGTCGAGGGTCAGGGACTGGTGGCAGGAAGGGGCTGGAAGCCTGGAGCCTCTGGCCGCAGCTCAACTCCCTGTGCGGTGGAGGGGACGGAGGGCTCTCACCCCCACCCAGGCCCCATCCAGCCCACCTGCACTGCTGTGGGATTGAGCGGGGGCCACTGCTGATGGTACCAACCCTGCCTTGTGTGTGATGCGGGGGTCAGCGAAAGTGGGGGCAAGGCACACACTTTGGGCAGCCCCCCCGGCTGGATCGGCAAACCGGGGGCTGCAGAACCACCTCCTGTGTGGCCATGGAGACCCCTGCTGACCTCGATCCTGGGCCCTTGCTGGCCTCTCCCTCCTCCCCTAGCCGCCCCTCCCTTGGGGCCTGGTCGCCCCCCCACCCAAGGCTTCCTGACACTCCCTGACTGGTGGCTCTTGCTTCCAGGAACCCCACACCTTGGCCACACCCTCCCCCATCCAGCTGGGAAGGAACCAGCCCCTCCGACCTGGAAGCCCCTTCTCCTAGGCCCGATGCAACAAGGGATGATTCTCCCCAGAGGGGACGCTCCCGGGTCCCTGCCGGCTCATGGTTTTCCGATGTGCGTTTCCGTCCAGCGGTCAGGCGGGCGAGCACGAGGGCCATTCCCTCATTCCCTCGAGTGTCGATGCCTCCATCCGTCGTTGGCAGCCACCAAGCGTGGACCCCGTGTCCAGCAGACAGGCCAAGGGAGCTCCGTGTCCACCACCATGCCGGCCCGCAACCCTCCCAGGAGCACGCCTTGCCTGGGGAGGGGTGCCCACGAAGGGGGGAAGCGGGGGCACGGGCCGGCCCCTGCAGCTGCCTGGGCCCCTGCCCACCCCACCTCGCGTCTGTGAGCCCTGCCCTTGCCCGGGCGCGGCCTCTTCGTGGAGTTTGTGCTGCTGTTTCCCTGGGAACTTTCCATCGGAAAATGTTGGGTGGGTTGGGCGGGCAGACAGGCCGAGGCAGGCCGCAGATGCACTGTGGGCCGATGGGGCCCGCCCGTCCCGCACTGCGGCACGGCCTCCCTGCCCTTTGCACTCCAGCCTGAGCGATCTCGACCCTCGGGCCCGGACGGCGCCTGCTGCGTGGCGCCCGAGGGGGGCCTGGGCACACAGACTTCTCCCTGTGCCCGCCAGCAGCCGGGGTGTCCTCTCAGTGCCCAGGGAGTTGCCAGACCAGCTGCCTCCTCTGCCCTGGCCCCTTCCCCTTCTCCCCACTCGTCCTTAGGCCTCCTGGGAAGGAGGGCTCTGGCTCCTGACACCCGGCCCATGTGTCTGCCTCCCCCCACCCCCCAACTTAGGACTGGATCAGACTTCCGTTTGAGCCTCTGCAGAAGCTGACGAAAGGCTCATGGCTGAAGATGGGGAGGCCAGCGGCCTGGGAAGGCCTTGGAGCTGACTCAGGGCAGCCTCTGGCCCTTCCCAGGGGCACCTGGGGCCAAGGTCTTGGGCTGAGCCGGGCTCCTGCTTGGGCAGTGACAGTAAGAGCCACCCGGCGGGACTCCGAACTGACCTTGACCCCTGGTGGCAACTTGGGCTGGCCACGTGGTCTTTCTGCCACTCGAGTGAGGCTCTTCCACCCCCGTAGCAGCGTGATGGCCGGTCAGGAGGGAGAGGGGCCGAGCAGAGGCACTGACCTCCAGGCTGCCCCACATCCCTGTCTGCTGACACGGCAGAAATTGGTTTGCTGAAGGCGCGGCTGTGGGCACCGCCACTTCCAGGACCCGTCCTCGGGCCACCGCAGGGCTCTGGCACGGCTGCGTCCTCTTCCCCTTGCACACTCGAGGCGATGCTCCCTGGGCACTCCTTCCTGAGGCCCCGCCTCCCCTAGCGCCCCCTCCCCACCGGGGCCAAGGACAGGCCCAGTCCCTGCCTCTGCTGGCTCCTACCCACCCCAGCCACAGGCGCCAGGGCACAGGCGGCGGCAGGGCGGAGCCGCAGAGGAAATGCCAACGGGGCCAGACCGGGGCCTTCTGGGAGGAACGCAGTCCGCACGAAGCCTGCAGACACAGCCCGGCCTGGCCCCTCCGAGCCCCGCAGCGGTGACTCGCTGGCCTCCATCGGGGGGGGGGGGGGGACGACTGTAACTGGTGAGCACGCTGTACACGCCATGGCGCCTCTAACGGCCGGGCCCACGTGGAGGAGCCGATGTAGACAGACGGGCCAGACGCGGCCCGGAGTCTGGAGCAGCTCCACGGTTTGGGGAGGAGGGTCTGCCGGGGTGAGGAGGCTGAGATGGCCCAGGGGGGTTGGGAGGGAGCCCTCAGGGCGGATCTCTGCTTCCACCAGGCCTCGGCCTGGGGCTGGAAGACCGGGCCTCCTGCGGGGCAGCAGCCCGAAGGCCCTAGGCCCCCCTCCCGCCCCCTCCCCCCCCAGGCAGGGCTCCAGGTGCCTGGAGGGAGGAGCTGGCGCTAGGCGGGGTTGTCTGGGGGGGGGGCGATCCAGGCGCAGACCCGGGTCCCTCTCCTTGATTGGCAGCTGGCGTTTCTTGGCAAGACGCAAAGACTTACTGTGGAGGAGACGCGGCAAAAGTCACCATTTGTAAGTCACCCGTGCACGTGTCCTTGTGAGGGAAGAGCCCAGAGCCGGAGGACCCCGAGACCCGGGGGCCTGCACCCCTGTCCCAGCAGGGCCTTTGCCCCAGAGCCGCAGACGCAGCCGCCACGCGGCAGGCCCAGGCAGAGGGACAGGCACGCCCTAGGATTTTGTCAGTCACCAAAACCCCAACTGAAACTGGCTTGCAGAAAAGAGAGCCGGAGAGAGGAGCAGGCATCGGGGCGCCGGCCGCGCCGAGCGGGCCCCCTCGGCCCCAGCTGGCGTGTCCCGGAAGAGCCCGGCTCACGGTGGCAACTCCGAAGGGAAAAAAAGAAAACCTGTTGTTTCTGCCCCAGAAGATGAGGAAAAGGTCTCGCTGGCTCTTGTTGGCACGGGCGGGGGCGGGGCTCGCCTTTCCTGAGCTGACCGGACCAGGCCGAGGAGCAACACGCACGTTCTGCGTCCGTCCCGGGCTGCCCGACGCCCTCGCGCCTCTCCCCTTCCAGGCCCACCGGAGGGCACGCTGCCCGAAAGTCACAGCACGTCACGCTCCAGCCCCTCTCCGCCCCTCCAGGGGCGACCATGCGGCGTTCCAGCCGCTCACACAACCTTGCTCCCGAAGCCGTGTCACCCGGCGCTCCCCGGCACTGAGTGGCCTGCTCCTCCCGTCCGGCAGAGGGTGGACAGGAGCCGGCGGGCCGCATCGAAGGCTCGGCACGGGGCCGGGGCCGCGGCACAGCCCACGTCCTGCCCGACAGAAGCAGCCAGGGCTCGCGTTCCCCGGGAGACCCGGCACCTCACTGGGACCGTCGCCTTGACCTGGTGCCGTGTGCCAAAGATGCCCCTTCGGACGGCCGCTCCCAGTGGCGACTCCAGCACGTGGCGTGCGGGGTGCCTGGTAGGTGAGCCGCCGCCAGGTCTTCGCCAGCCCTAGGCCTCGCTGCCAGTCCCGTCCCCCTGAGGGCGGTGCGGGGTCGGCCTACCGCAACCTGCCGCTCCAGGGCCACAACCGGCCGGAACTTCCTCACGCAGCCCACCGCCTCGGCTCCCCCTCGAGTGACTGGAGAGAGGCGCGGGGGTGGGGGGCACGGCCATCTTCCCTGAGCAGGGGCGGCCTCCGTGTCCCCCGCCCCACTTCGTCTGCGGCTGCGACTCGCAAAGCCTGCTCTTCCAGGCTGGAGGTGACAGAAACTCTCACAGAAAGTGACGGGAACGCTCACAGAAGGCAGTTCAGGCAGAAAGGGAGCTTGTCAGCTCGCACTCGCGAGAAGCCGGGGAGGCAAGCCCTCAGGTGGATGGAGAGCGGCGCGCTGGCTGTCGGCTCCCCCTTCCGTGGCTCTCGTGTCTGCTCTCTGGCTGCCTTCTCAGGCTCTAGGAGGCACGGTGCCAGCCCCCGGTGCACCGAGTCACGATGGGAAAAAAGAAACCTTCTTGGCTCGACCGTAAATTCTAGAAACAATCACATTGGCTGCCATGGGGTCCCCTGCTGTTCGGGGCTGAATCGTGTCTCCAAGAAAGATTGTGAAATCCTAACGCAGCGCCCGTGAATCTGACCTTACTTGGTAAAAGGCGAAAGATTTATGCGATCTGAAGAGAAACCAGAGTCTTGACCTTACTTGGAAACAGGGCTTTCGCAGGTGGTGCAATCAAGTGAAGGTGAGGTCATTAGGGTGTCCCCGATTCCACGTGGCTGGCGCCCCACAGACAACATGTGAACATGACACGTGAAGGCCGGGACACAGGCGGGGAGGATGCGGGGCGATGACAGATGACAGACACGGAGATGAAGCCACGAGTCCAGGGGGCGAGGACCCGCAGCGAGGCGCCAGCGCCCGGCGAATCGGGGAGAAGCCAGCACTCGGGCTGCGGCACCTCCGTTTCGGGCTCCGGCCTCCAGAACTGGGAGGGGATGCGTCCTAGTCACAGGCTCCCGGTCTGCGGCCCTCTGTCTCGGCCGCCCCAGGAGACACCCACGGGTGCACGCCTGGGAGCCGACCATGGCGGCCTGGCCCACGTCCCGTGCTGGAGCTGGGGATGAAGTCATGCAGCCCCAAGGCGGAGAGGGTGCGGTTCCGAGAGACAAACCCGCGGTGCGCTCACCAGGCAGAGTGGGGAGGGCGCTGCCGGAGCGCAGGGCACGTGGCCGACCGGCAGGCCAGGTCAGGGCGGGCCCGGGGGCTGCAGGTGGGCCGTGACCTCCGGGGCTGGCTGCGGAGCAGGGGTGACCCCATCAGCTGTTGCCAAAAGAGGGCGAGCATGGCGCCGGCTCGGACGCAGGATCCATCCTGCGCAGGTAGGGGTGGTGGGAGCAGCGGCCGCGGGCGCCACGCTTGCGTCCTGAGGCTCTCCTGGCTGGAGGAGGCTTCGCGCGGCTCCAGAGAGCAGGGGGCAGCCGAGGACGGCGCTCCGAGTCCCTGACCCACGGCTGAGAAAACCTGACGGCAAGTGAGCCGAAGTGCCTCCTCGTGGCCCTGGACCAGGCCCTCGTGGGCCTGCGGGGCTCGGCCCCACCCCACACGCTCACGGCCTTGGCACCCGCTGCTCCTTGTGCTCAGAGGGCTTCCCTGTTCTCGGCCGCCCGCCCGTCTGGATCGGGAGGTGTCTGAACAGAGCATCCCCACTGTCACCTGGTCCCACGAACAGGACGCGTCCTAGCACCAGCGTGGAGCTCCGTGGACGCCGGACCACGCGGTCCCGTGGGCCACGCTGGGACGGAGGGCAGGATGCAGTGCGCATTCTTACGCATCCCAGGGGACCCGGACGGCGCGTGCCCCTCTCTCCATGCATCCCCAGGGCTCAGGGAGACTCGCCCCCTCGGATTCCGTAGGAGACGGTCTCAAACCGAGAGCCACTTGATGGCAAAGGAGGCGGCGCAGCAGGCAGAGACGCGGGACCCACGTCGTCCCCCACGCGGACCTGCCAGCGGCCGCCAGCCCCAGGATGGTCGGAGCCGACTCTAGAATCACACCTGCTGGGGCCGGGCGCTGCTCCGTGAGGGGGCCGTAGGTCTGGAACCCAGAACCGCTCTGCGTTCAGCGGGCCGCGTGCGTCCGGGCGTGAAGGGGGGGCGTGGGCAAGGCCCCACTCCTCGCTCGAGCGGCCCCTGGGAGGAGTGACTCTGTGCTTCCCATCTCTGCAGGTCCAGAGGCGCTGGTACGGGGGGCATTTGCTTCCTCCGGGGGCGACGGCGGGGTCCCGCTGCACCTACACTGCCGGGCGCCACCCAGTTCCTTTGGGCTCCACGTGCCGACAGGCCGGCGGTGGCGGAGGCATTACCGTTCTGTAGAGGTCGGGGGGCCGCTGCTGGCCGGGGCTGAGGAGTGTGTGCGGAGCGTGGGGGGCCCGCCGGGACGCCGCTGGCAGTGGTCTTCCCTGCACGTGGCAGGTACAGCCACCGCGACTCGGCGCCAGGCCAGCAAGGGAACAGGAAGCAAGCATCCCGGGCGGAGGGGGAGGAGAGTCAGCCACGGCCTTGGGACCAAACGCGACCCAGGCGCCACGTTCATCCACCCGGCGGTTCTGGGGCGGGACCTTCCCTTGATTTGGCGGCGTTTTGGTTGAAGCCTGTCTCCCTTGCCTCGAAAGCTCCCACAGGGAGTCCCGGGCGGCTCAGTCGGTTGAACGTCCGACTATTGATTTCGGCTCAGGTCGTGATCCCGGGTTCCAGGATCCAGCCCCGCATCAGACTCTTCGCTGAGCGTAGAGCCTGCTTGGGGTTCTTTCTCTCTCTGCACCCCGCTCTCTCTCTTTAAAACAAAAACAAAAACTAACAAAAGCGCCATCAGAAACTGCTGTATCCCCACGACCTTTCACGGAGCCCGGCACACGGCGGGTGTGCCATTAACGTCGAGTTAATCGACGAATCCAACTGGGCACGCAGGCACCTGGGCAAAGGGCCCGAACGGGGCTCCAGCCGGGGCGGGGGGCAGGCCCGCGTCTGGGGTCACGGCCTGTGCTTTGCCTCCTAGGCACTCGCCCCTTCCCAGGGCTCCCCCGCGGCGGACGAGGGAGCCCGACAGCCTCCGGCTCCCAGCCTGGACTTCGCCGTCAGCCCGAGTTCGGGCCTGGGCTGTTGGCCCCACCCCCACCCCCGGGCCCGGCTCTTGAGGGTGTGGGCGGCCGCGGCGGGTCCGTGGCGGGCACTGCCCTCTCCTCTTCAGGCCGCGCCTCCTCCCCTTCGTCCTAGCTTTGCACTCCCATCTCTACGGTTCAGTAGCCCCCCGCCCCCCCGTATCCTTCCGATGCAGAGTCCCAGATTGCTTCCAGAGGGGACACAGCAGGCCGCGGGCCGTCCCGAGCTTGGTCTTGGGGCTGACACAGGGCTGAGGGCCGTGGGGGCCCCTCGTTCCCCAGGGGGGAGGTCGCCTGCCTCCTGGGACCCAGGACAAGTTGGCTGGCTGGTGGTCTGAGTGCTGGGTCAGTCCTCGAGGCCGGAAGAAAGCTCCCCGGGCTGTCGTATCCACACTCCAAGCAGGAAGGAGGAAAAGGCCAAGGGGCCAAAGGAGACACCCCAGCCTTGTGTCCCCCAAGGCGCAGAATGGAGTAACCCTCTGAGCGGCGACATGGTGGGGTGCACTTGGCTGCGGTCCTGGCGCGCCCTGGGGGTCTCCCCAAACACACACCTGCGTTCTTAAGCAGAGACTCGGTAGAGGGATGCTCGGCACTGCCTGGCTGGTGGGGCGGAGGCTAGAGAGGGTGCAGGCACCCTCGGAGGCCGGTTCCGAAGCCGTGGTCCATCCCCAGCACCAGACGGCGAGCGGCTGCGGGAAGGAGGGGACACCGGGCAGCCCGTCATGGGCCCGTCTCCGGGCCCTGCGGGGGGTGGGGGGGGCAGGGCAGTCACAGAACTTGGCTTTTCACCTCGTTTCCCGAGGCTGCCGTCACCATGACCATGAACAGCAGAAGTTCACCCTCCCGCCGTCTGGGGACCAGACTCTGGACCCCGGTGTCGGAGGCCTCGCTCCCCCGGAGGCTCTGGGTGGGGGGGCTGCTTCCCGCCTCTTCCAGCTTTGGGGGCCCCCGGCGTCCCTGGCTTGTGGCTGCCTCCCTGAGTCTCTGCCTCGGTCTCCACGTGGCCTCTTTCTACCTCTGTGTGTCTCTCACGGTGACACCTGTCGTTGGATTTAAGGCCCGCCGGTGATCCAGGCTGGGGGCGTCTCGAGGTCCTTCCCTCCCCACACCTGCGGAGATCAGCCTCCTGCACTCACAGGTCAGGGTCAGGACCGCCGTGCCGCCCGTTACAAGGAGATACGGAGTTCCGTTTGTGCTTAAAAAGCAAAAGGGAAATAAATAAATAATAGCAGAAAGTTCCACGAACCTGCTCTTCACTAGAGCTGGCCTCCCAGGTGTGCTGAGGGGAGGGGGGTGCGCGGGTGTCGAGGGCGCAAATGGAAATCCCTCCGTTTCTGGTCCTTTCTGGTGCATTCGTGGGACTTTGCTCCCCACTCTGGTGAGCAAAGGGGCATGAAGGTGTACTGCTATCCCAGACAGAGAAAAGGAAACTGCTTCCAGAATTTTCTATGGATTGGAAGAGAGGGGAAAAAAATGCCTTCCGGCTCGGGGCTCTGTGGCACGTGCTGGATACCTGATTAGGTCTCTGGGCGTCTCTGGTCGCTCTCCGCGGCCAGCACATCTGTCCGCCCGCTACACTGAAGGACTACAGGGGCCTCCGGCCCCCGCACAGCTCAGGTCAACAGCAGTGGCACTGACGCCACCACATCCTAGTTGGGACTGGGGCCACAACCTCATCTGGTCCGTGAGCCCGCTGGGCCCACCGTACGAAGAATCAGGCAAAACTTCTGTCACTTGCTGGTGACAACAGGTTGAACTGTGTCTCCCCCCAAGAAATACGTTGAAGTCCTAACCCCCAGGACCCCAGGATGGGCCCTTATTTGGAATTAGGGCTCTTCAGATGTAGTTAGTGAGGTTGTGATGAGGTCACACTGAAGGAGGGTGGGCCCTAATCAGGTAGGACCCGTGTCCTGGTGAGAACAGAGACAGGAGGAGAACACCCTTGGCAATGGAGGCAGAGACAGAGGGATGCGCCCGCAAGCCAGGGGACGCCCAGGATCGCCGGCACCACCGGGAGCCAGAGAAAGGCTGCGAATACTCTCCCTCAGAGCCTCCGGATGGAACCAGCCCTGCCCACAGCTTTCAGCCTCCAGAACTGGGAGAGCGTGACTTTCTGTTGTTTTAAGCTGTCAGTCAGCAGCGCTTTGTTATGGCGGCCCTGGGACCCAGCCGAGCCGCCTCATGCCCGGAGCCTCCCCACCAGGTGACCACAGGAAGTTCTCAGGCCCAGCCACGAGTGTGAGAGAGACCAGTGCCCAACCCTTGCCCAAGGCCCAGGCGTTTCCACGTTACAGTCCCCTGGGGGGGGGGCAAAGGACTGAGGGGGCGTCCGAGGGCGCCTTCCGCAGGGGCCGCGGTGGGGCTGCCGCTGCCAGTCTGTGGTTCTGATGCAACTCAGGGGAGACCCTGAGGGCCCCCCATTTATTTTGGTTCTAGGGGCTTATGGTCGATGGGACAACCCTGAGGACCCTGGGGTCCCTGCGGCCCGAGTCCCCCTCTCCTCCGGCCGCTGGGGTCCCACCACCCGCACAGCAGCCAGGGAGCCAGAGGAGGGGGCACGTGGCGGGGCGTGACAAGCCTCACGGTCACACACTCCTCGCCGCCCGTGGACCTGCCTCTGCGCCCTTCCAGCCATTCGCCCTAAACTCCCTTCCGCCTCCGCTGCGCACGCGGGTCCCACGGGGTGGGCCGCTCACATCTGTCAACAAGCACCTCCCGCGGAACGGGCCCTGGAGGAGGAGCTCCTGGTGCGGGGAGGGAGGTGTGGGTTCCAGGCACCCGCCTGAGGAGCCCCGGGGACGCTGGGGGCCGTGGGGGCTGCAGCCGGGGCAGAGGCCCGGGAGGGGCCCGCGCAGAGACTCCTCGGGTCCCGACACACCGCGCCCTGGCTCGGTCCCTCCAGCGCCCAGACAGCCGCGGCCACCGTGGTCCCCGGCGGCTGTGACCAGCCGCCCTGGGGCCTCTCCTCCGCCATCCCTTGCCCTCCAAAGCTGGGGAACCGACACCCCAGTGCTTCTCCCTGAGGGTGCGTCCATGCGGGAGGGAGGGATGGGGGTGAGCCTCCCCTTCGACACGGGCGTCGTCAGTGCCTCTGCCGCACATGGCCAGGGAGAGCCACCGTCTCACCGACGACGGCCACAAGACATGGGGCCTAAAGCGGAATTACCGAGACGGAGGACCGATGAGCTACGGTTGGGACACACAGGGAAAAACGAGGAGGTGACCAGGAACACGAGGCAAGAATAATTCATGTGACAAAAAGAACCAAAAGCAAGTATTTTTTTAAAGATTTATTTTTAAGTAGTCCCTACACCCGGTGTGGGGCTCAAACCCACAGCCCCGAGACCAAGAGTCACACGCTCCGCCGACTGAGCTGGCCGGGCGCCCCCACAGCAAGTATTCTGTGTGAAAAGCATGGTAGCCGGACTCCAAAAGCCAGGCCCAGAGAGGTCCGGGGACGCACAGGCAAGCCCGGTGACCAGACCGGAGCCGAGGTGCTGGTGGCTGGGCAGGAAAAGGAGACAAAAATACGAAAGGAAACCCCAGTGCGGTGGACCTGGAGGTGCAGATGCCACCATCGAGGCAGGGGGACTCCCGGGAGGCGGGGTGAACAGACCCACGGTGTTTGAAGGAGGCGTGGAACTCAGCTTTCAGAGCCGGGGAGGAAGGGCGGGCTCACAGAAGGGACGAGGAAAAGCGGGCCCTGACACACACGGGACTCAGTAGCATCCAGGACAAGAGGAAGATTCTAGAGCCGTTGGGAGAGGAAGACGAGGCCTCGAGTTGGCCAGGCTCACCCGGAGGCTGGATGTGGGACAATGGGGTGTTGTTGTCACGCAGGAAAGGGGGAAGTCTGGGGCTTAGATTTGCATATCCAGCAGCTCAACTGTGGTCGTAACAATGACATTCTCAGATGGCCCAGCCCTCCCGTGGAGAGAGCGTTAGGAGGTGACAGGAAGAAGAAAATAAGAAACAAATGGACAGGGCGGGGGGAGAATGGACTGAAGATAAGACAGAGCATGGTCAGAAGTACCCGGAGGTGAGGCTCCGTGATGTCGCCGGTGAGGGTGAAACAGGGCCGGGAGGAGGCCGCGGCCCCCCCGCAGGGACGTGCAGGCTCGGAGAAGGGAAATGAACAGGCGTGTGAATATGTATATATATTTGAAACACTTTGTTCTGTTTTCTATTAGAGAGAGACAGAGCAGGGCAGAGGGAGAGAGAGAATCCCCAGCAGGCCCCACGCTCAGCACAGAGCCCGGACCCTGGGATCGCGATCCGGGCCAATATCAAGAGTCAGGTGCTCAACCGACGGAGCCACCCAGGCGCCCCCAATATATTTCTTTTAGAAATCAGTGAAATTAGGTTTATTCACTGGGAAGCAGAAAAGGAGGGGAAAAAGAAATACAAATAAGGCACGGTAAATAGCACACGTGCAACAAGACGGCAGAAATCAGTCCAGACGGACCAGTGGATACGCGGAGTGAGTGTGTGAAGCTCGCCGAGTAAGTGGCTCTTGGATTCGGGAAAAGCACCGACCAGACCCAGTAACGTGGTCTGCAAGGACCAGCCTTAAAAAGCTGTGCGAGCCGAAGAAAACCCCCCGACCCCCGACCCCCGACCCCCGACCCGGCAGGGCTGTCGGGAAAGGAACGGCGGCTGTTACGTACGTGCTGATAAACGAGCATCAGAACACGGGGCGCCCGGCAGCCGCCCCAAATCTGTACAGAAACGCAGGCACACCCACCCACTGAGGGCACACATCTCGGAGGAACTGGTAGTTCAGAGGAACGAAAACTGAAGGGACGGACGTACCGCAGACCCGGCAAAACAACGGCTAACTGTGACTCGCCAGGCGGTCACGTCCCTCGAACACGGCACGCCTGCGTTTTGAACCCGTAGGGAACATTTCTGCCCAAATATCAGGCCGCAGAGAAGTCTTGGAACATCCCAAGTGGTCAATAACTAGAGACTTAAACGAGGTTGCTTTAAAAATCAAGTCATTTGAAAAAAAATTAAAAACAAAAAAAAGGGGCATCTGGGTGGCTCAGTCAGTGGAGCGTCTGACTTCGGCTCAGGTCGTGATCTCACGATTTGTGAGTTCGAGCCCCACATCAGGCTCTGTGCTGACAGCTCAGAGCCTGGAGCCTGCTTCGGATTCGGTCTCCCTCTCTCTGCCCCTCCCTGTGCTCATGCTCTGTCTTTCTCTGTCTCTCCATAATAAATAAATGTAAAAAAAATTTTTTTAAGAAAAAAATAAAAAATAAAAAATAACCATCAAGTCATTCGAATATCTAGATATGGCGGACACATTCCTGGAGATACATACCAAAACTGGAAAGTAAGAGAGAGACTCTCAGGGGCTCCTGGGTGGGTCAGTTCCTTAAGCATCTGACTCCTTTAAGTTTATTTATTTCCTTTCGAGAGAGAGAGAGAGAGTGCACGCAAGTTGGGGAGGGGCAGAGAGAGGGAGAGAGAGAATCTCAAGCAGGCTCCGAGCTGTCAGCTCAGAGCCTGATGTGGGACTTGAATTCATGACCTCTGAGACCATGGGCTGAGCTGAAGCCCGATGCTTACCAGGCCGAGCCGCCCCGGCGCCCCACGCGCCTGGCGCTCGCTCTCAGCTCAAGTCACCATGTCACAGCTCGTGGGGTCAGCCCCCACTATCGGCACAGAGCCTGCTGGAATTCTCTCCCTCCCTCTCTCTCTGCCCCTTCCCCACTCTTGCAGGTTCTCTCCCTTTCTCTCTTTCTCTCTTAAAATAAATAAATAAAAACTTTAAAGATAAATAACATCTTAAAAACCTAACTGGCTTCTTACCGCCCTGACTCCAGCCAGCTCTCTGTGCCCGTGGCCATGCCCTCAGGCCTCTCCCAGGCAGACTTCGAAGCCTCCGTATCCCTTTCCACTTCGCAAATCCAGTTCTCCTGTCCTCGACTTAATCGCGAACGCTCCAGCCCCATCCAGAGCCTGTAGCGTCTTTGTCTGGAGCCACTTCCTTACTTAAGGGGATTTGCCCGGAGCTCGCCTAATCCGCCAGGGATTCAAGTGTGGGCGTGTCGGGCTCCCCTGACTTAGCCCTCGACTTACGGCTCAGGTATAGTGGCTTCTGTCACTCAAGGTATTCCGATCCACGGCTGAGAAGCGGCGGTCTCTCCCAACATCGTGAGGCCCCGAAATTGTGCATTTTCCAGCCCGCCCTTGTCTGGACATCTCGCTCCCTCTCTCGAAATAGAATCACCACCATAAAACTCACCCCTTTCAAAGTGCCCACTTCCGTGTTTTTAGCGCATCCCAAGGGTCAGCGGACACCAGCGCCGTCCGATTCCACAACATTCCGTCATTCCTAAAGGAAGCCCCCACACTTTCGCCGCGGGAAGCCGCGGTCTATACTCGGTCTCCGTGGACTTGCCTGCCTGGCGCGTTTCCCGCTAGTGGACTCGTACGATATACGGTCTGTGTGCGACTGTTCTCACCCACGGTGGCGTCGTGAAGGTCCATCCGCGCAGCGGCAGGCGGCAGCGCCTCTTCCTCTCCCAGGCTGGCCGACATTCCGCCGTGCGAGGCCGCAGTTTCTCTGCCCAGGTGCCGGCTGCTGGACGGGGCGTTCTCCCTTTCAGGTGTTACGAACGATGCGGCCGTGAACGGAGTGTGCAGGTTTTTGGACGCACGCATGTTTTCAGTTCTCTTAAACTGACTCCTTAACTCCTAGGAGCGGATCTCGTGGGTCACGCCGCCAGGCCCTCCCGGAGCGGCCGCGCCATTTCACACTCCCGCCTGCAGCGGGCGAGGGTCCCGCCGCCGCCGCCGCCACATCCCCGCGGGCACTGGCGACCTTCCGTTTGTTCCTTTCGAAGTCACAGCCGTCCCTGGAAAGTGGCAGCCCGTTGTGGGTTCGATTCGCGTCCCTGTGACTAACGACGTCGAGCATCTTCGCCTGTGCTTCTTAGATGTTCGTATCTCCTTTGGCAAAGCGTCCGCTCAAATCCCTTGCCTGTTTCAAGTCTTTCTTTTTATCGTTGAGTTGGAAGTGTTCTTTATGGATTCTAAATACAAGCCTCTTATCAGATAGGCGATCTCCAAATACTTGCTCCCATTATGTGGGTTATCTCTTTGGTTTCTAGACGGCGTCCTTCAAGGCACAGAAAGTTTTCATTTTGATGAAATCCAGGGTCTTTTTTTCTATGGTTGCTTATGTATTTGGTGTCTTTGTAAGAAACCATTCTTTTTTTTTATTTTTAAATTTTTATTTATTTACTTTGGCGGGGGGAGCACGAGCTAGGGAGGAGCACAGAGAGAGAGAGAGAGAGAGAGAGAGAGAGAGGGAAAGAGAGAATCCCAAGCAGGTTCCGCACCACCAGCATGGAGCCCGATGTGGGGCTTAAACTCATAAACCGTGAGATCATGACCTGAGCTAAAATCCAAGTCAGACGTTTAACCAACTGAGCCAACCAGGCGCGTCTGTAAGAAACCATTATTAATTCCAGGTAACAAAAATGTATGTCTACATATTTCTTCTCAGAGTTTAATAGTTTCGCTCTTACATCTTGGTCCATTTTGAGTCAACTTTTGTATATGATGTGAGGCAGGTGTCTAATTTTGTTCTTTCGCACGCGGCTGTCCAGTTGTCCCGGCGCCATTCGTTAAAAGATTAGTGTTTCCTCACTGAACGCTCTTCACATCCTTGCCCCAAATCAACTGGCCGACCTCACTTATTTTCCAGTACCCAGCACATCTGGCCTATGCCAGGAGCACGCTGTTGATTCGCGGCAGGTTTTTAAGTCTTTGTAGCGAATTGTGCTTCGGAATTTGTAGTCAACTTCTAAATCGAGAAATGGGAACCTTCCAGCGTTGTTGTTTTTGAAGATCGCTTGGCTATCCCGAGCCTTCTACACTCCACAGAGATTTTAGGATTAGCTTGTCCATTTTTTAAAATGTTTATTTATTTTGAGAGAGAGAGAGAGAGAGAGAGTACGAGGGAGGGAGAGGCAGAGGGAGAGAAAGAAAGCAGGCTCCAGGCTCTGAGCCGGCAGCACAGAGCCCGATGTGGGGCTCGAACTCACAAACCGTGAGATCATGACCTGAGCCAAAGTCGGACGTTTAACTGATTGCGTCACCCAGGCGCCCCTTTATTTGATTCTTAATAAAAAATTAGGGGCTCCTGACTGGCTCAGTGAGAAGAGCATGCAACTCTTGATCTCAGGGTCATGGGTCTGAGCCCCAAACTCATGGTATAGAGATTACTTAAACGGATACAACTTTAAAAAGTAATTTTAAAAATAAATAAAAGTTTAAAATTTTTATATTGTGTTAAAATATAGAAAACAAAATTTCCCATTTTAACCATTTTAAAGCGTCCAGTTCGGCGGCATCGAGTACACTCACAATGTGGGGCAGCCATCGCCACGATT
>PITB01026395.1:0-21605 GCA_004024585.1 Paradoxurus hermaphroditus | reverse complement strand
CCTCCAAGAGCGGCCCACGCGTGTCCGGCAGGAGAGCCCCGGGTGCAGCGGGGGTGGGGGGGTGGGGGGGAGGGTCCCTGGTTACCTCCGGGCCGTCTCTCCGCAGAGCCACCCCGGCTTCTCGGTCATCTTTATGGGGTTCAATTACTGTATCTTCAATTGATACGAGAGATCTCAATGGTTCTTAATGTTCCGTGTTAAATCTCCCGTGTAAAATATCTTTAATGTTCGGCATAAAACCCCCAGCCGTTGCTGGGAATGCAGCCACCGAGGCCTTGACAGGAGCCCCGGGCCCTGTTCGGGGGGGGGAAGGGGGGTGTGGCCGCCCCTGGGCCGCGTGTCCTGGGGGGCAGGGGTCCTCCCCAGACCCCGGGCCCGCAGGGCTTTGTGGGGAGAAGCTGGTTTACGGAGCGGAGTTGAGTTTTGCTGCTGGGAGCTGGTGCCCTGCATTAGTCTGGGGACAGGAGACGCCGAAGACGTGGGGAGGGGACAGGGCCTGACGGTGGGCCGCACGGGTCACCCAGACGGCCCGGCGGGTGGGGAGTGACGCCCTCCGGGTCGTGAGGTAGGGGGAGGCTTCCCGTCATGCCGCCCCCCTCAGGCGGTGAAGGGCCCAGGGCCCGTGGTTAAGAGCAACCTCCCTCCGGAAACCCTGTGGCCCTTGAGTGACCTGAGAGTCACCGACATCAAGGATCTCACCTCCACGTCCAGTCTGTGGCCTTGACCTGGCTTCCCGGGAGCCCCACCCTCAGTCACCAAGGAAGGTCCCACAGCCCCTGCTGTCCTGCCCGTGGCCCTGCGCACTCCGTGCCCCTCTGGCGGACTAGTCCTCCCGCCCCTTTCTACAGGCAAACTCCTGCTCATGCTTCAAGACACAGTGCCGATGTTTCCTCCTCCTGGAAGCCTCCCTGGATTGCATCCATCCTCCAAAGCGTCCCCCGCACCCCCGCCGTACTCCCTGTGAGCTGTCGCCCTGGCCTGTGGGCAGTTCCCCTGCCCGAGGCAGCAGGCTGACCTTTCTTGGGGAGGCTTCCCCGCACTGGGCTCGGCTGCCGCAGGTGCCGGGCATGGCGACTGCACGGCCACACTGTCCCACGCGTGACTGATGCCTCCCATCACTCTCCTGTCTTCTTGGAACACTCTCGGGGTTTATTGAATCTGGAAAGAAAGGAGAGAGAGAGCGAGAGCGAGCCGTGTACATCACACAGCCCGGTTGCTCTGACACTTTTATTAAATAACAGGGTGGTTGGGTCCTGTTGTACAATAAGCCTCCCGGGGCCGGGGGGCGGGGCCGGGGGCGGGGCTGGGGCGGGGCCGGGGGCTGGAAACATGCAGAGGGGTCTGGCCTCTTCCCGAATCAGGGCGGGGCTCCTCCAGGCTGCGGAAGATGTGCCTTCAATTCCAGGCCTCCCGAGCGGCAGCTGCGGGTGGGCAAAGGGCCTGTCCCCAGGGACCGGGTCCCCTCCCTCCTTCCCCGAGAAGCGAGAAGCGTGGCCTGGAGTCCCTGGGAAGCGGCAGGAAGCCCGGGGCTCAGAGCCTCTCACAGGGCGGGAGGCAGCGGGGCGAGGGAGAGCAGGACCCGGCAGAGCCGGGGAGGGAGAGGGGCCCGCACCGTGGGGGGGGGTGGTGGTGGTGGTAGGGGGGGATTCGCCTCGTGACGGGGCGCCTTGGCGGGCAGGGGCCGCCCCAGCTCCGGGCGGGAGGAAGAGCCGTGTCCGCTAGGGCGGAACCGGCCTCGTGGTGCTTCTGCGCCTCCCCTCCCGTGACCCTGCCCGGAGGGGGTGGGCGGTGATGACACTGAACATGGCACTCAGGGTCATGGGCCCAGCGACGCCCCCCTGCCCTCTGCCCCACCTGACACCTAGGGAGAGTGAGGCTCAGAGACACGTGGTGTCCGGACCGGAGACCCCTGTGGGGCCGCTGGTGCTTGGGCACCTGGGCGGCACAGAGTGCCACCCCCGCCTTGCAGAGTCACCTGAAGCGAGCACAAGCACGGAAAGTTCTGGATCGAGCGGGAGCTGGCATCAGTGGCAAGGTTTACACACGGCGCCTAATTTTTGTACGGGTCCTCAGCCCAGGCAGCGAGGCAGAGGAGGAGCCACACGCGGAGAGGTCAGGACATCGGTCCGGGGCCACACAGTGCATGAGCGGCAGAGCCCGGGCTCCAGGCCTCTTGCCTGCCAGGGCCCTCATGGTCCCCTGTGGCCCCCCGCCAGACCAACGGGGCGTCTAGGGCTCCGGCGGCGTTCCCGGGTGAGTCGCCCATAGACCGGAAATAATGGGTGTCCCACGGGCCGCCGGGACAAGCCACAGAGTACAGCCACGTTTACGGCCTTTCTGCCTCACGCCCCCTCCCTCTTTGGGGGAGCCGATGGCGCCTGGGTGCTGGCTCGCTTTTCCAGACCAGTGGAGTCCTGGGAGCCCAGGGTGGGTGACCCCTCGCTGCGGAGCCCCAAGTCCCGGGGAGGCCGAGGCAGGCATTCCCTTGCTGGCGTCTGCAGACAGTGCTCATGCGTCGGGGGGCTGGGCTCACGCACCTGACGCACCCCGTGGATGGGCCGTGAGGAAAGATCCGCGGAGTCAGAGCCTCCCCCAAAAATCAGAATAAAGTAACGGTTGATGAAAAGTGGTTTTCTCAGGGGAGCCTGGCTGACTTGGCTCCCAAAGCTGCAGCAGCCGACTTCGGCTCAGGTCGTGATCTCACAGTCTGTGGGTTCCAGCCCCGCGTCGGGCTCTGTGCTGACAGCTCAGAGCCTGGAGCCTGCTTCCGATTCTGTGTCCCCCTCTCTTTCTGCCCTTCCCCCACCCACGTGCATGCACATGCGCTCTCTCTCTTTCTCTCAAATAAATAAACATTAAAAAAATTTTAGGGGCGCCTGGGTGGCTCAGTCGGTTAAGCGTCCAACTTCGGCTCAGGTCATGATCTTGCAGTTTGTGGGTTTGAGCCGCGTTGGGCTCTGTGCTGACAGCTCAGAGCCTGGAGCCTGCTTCTGATACTATGTCTCCCCTCTCTCTGCCCCTCCCCCACTCGTGTTCTGTCTGTCTGTCTCTCTCAAAAATAAATAAACTTAACAACAAATTTACAAAGGATCTCACCCAGAGAGCACTTGGCACCGGGGATCCCACTGCTGCTGCTGTGACCGCCTTGGGGGGGGGGTCCCTGCCCCACGCACTCCTCAGTCCTGCTCTGCAGACCAACACTTACCTGCCCCTTGGGTCCTTACTGGCCACTGCGGTACGCATGTGGGTCCACAACGTGCCTGCCCCGCTGCCCCGGCCACCCCCACCCGCTCTGGGCAGCGAGGGCCAGCACGGTTTTCCAGCCGGTGTGGGGCCCTGGCTGGTCGGCCCTGGTGCAGGCGAGGGGGACAGTGCTGGACCCAGACGACCTTCTGTTTCTCGGAGACCACAGGGCGTGACCTGACCCCAGCCGTCTCCCAGGCCCCCACCCCACCCACATCAGAGGCCCTCCCCATCCCCTTCCCTGCCCCGGTCCCCGAGCTGTCACACGCGTGCCCGATCCTTCCACTGGCCCTGCCCAGCTGCTGACTGCTCCCTGCTTTGTCCCTAACCTGCTCCTGGCCTGGGTTCCCTGGAGGTCTCTGGTCCATCCTTGCGTCCGCCCTGGCCTCTGCCGTCCACTCTGGGCCCAGCGCCAGGAGGAGCCTCTAACTCCGTCCATCCAGTGCCCACGAGGGGCTGGGACTTGTCATCCAGAGGACCCCGAGGACCACGGGCTGGTGGCTTCGGCCGATGCTGACTTCACACGCTCTGGAGGCTGGAGGTCTGGCATTGAGGTCTGGGCGGGGTCGGGGGGGGGTCCCTTTGTGACTAATCTCTTCTTATGAGG
This sequence comes from Paradoxurus hermaphroditus, assembly GCA_004024585.1. Taxonomy (NCBI): domain Eukaryota; kingdom Metazoa; phylum Chordata; class Mammalia; order Carnivora; family Viverridae; genus Paradoxurus; species Paradoxurus hermaphroditus. The sequence continues at coordinate 17,755 of PITB01026395.1, read as the reverse complement.
ACACCAGGCGGGTGGGACACAGCCCCCCACGGCCTCCCTTCAGCCCCGCCTCTACAGGCCCCGCCTCCAGATGCATTAGGGCCTCAACATCTGAATTTGTGGGGTGGGGACACAGCGCAGCCCCTACAGGACTTGGAACCACCCTCGTGGGGCGCCGACCGCCGTGGCCCCTGACGCAGCTCCCCCGGAGTGCCCCCACGGACGGGCAGCTCACCGCCGGGCACTCTCCCCGGGAGTGGCCGTGGTGCCGGCCTTGCGGCAGGCAGGGCAGCGTGCCGTCAGGGAGCCTGGGCTGAAATCCAGGCCTTGCCCCTAAGCAGCTGTGACCCCGGGCGCAGCTCCATCGCCTCCCTGCGCCCGCATCCCCGCATTCACAACGCGGGCGTCCCCAGGCTCTGCCGAGGAGTCACGTGTTTTCGCTGGCACACGCGCTTAGCCATACACACCGCTTCCGCCCCTACACGGGCGTCGTACCTGAGGGGGGAGGGGAGGGCGGTCTCATTCCCGCTCCCCTTCAGGCCCCCAGCTGCCTCGTGCGGGCTCTGCTCACTGGGGCTTTGGGTCAAGAGCCAGAGGTCCATCATCAAGTCACTCAACAAACATGCAGTGGCCCCTTTCTGAGGCAGGCCCTGTGCGGGGGAGCAGGGGTCCCCAGGGGGAATCAGAGCCACCCCCCAGGAAAGGATCTAACGGGCAGGTGAGGCACGGCCTTCAGAGCAGGACTGGGGAGGGTGTGGGGTGAGGACCCTCCCCAGGGAGAGTGGCTTCCAGGTGGAAAAACCAAACAGAGGCCCAGAGTGCTCCTGCTGCTTCTTCAGAGCCTGGCTGTCCTCAGCCTGCGATCAGGGGTCAAGGCCGCCGGCCAGGGGCTCGGGGCTCATGGGAGGGGCCGGCCCTGCCCCATGTGCGATCTGACTCGGAGCCTGCCCGCGGAAGGGAGCCTGCCCTCCCGGGAGCGCTGGCCGTCTGTCCACCCCGGACTCGCTCCTGACAGGCGTCCTTCCCCTCCCCCCCCACGCAGGGCGGGGACCGGGGGCTGTGGCTCGCCCACTGGGCTGACCTGCCACCTCTGGCCCCTGACACGCTGGAGCACCCCCAAATGACAGGCTGCCAGAGCGGTGAAGACCTGAAAAAAGTGAGTTAAACAAATCCTCGGAGAAAGCAGTCTCCTCCCACGCGGCTCCCTCCCTCCGGCCCTCTCTAAATAGACCAAAACATGGTAATTTTATGAACAAATCAAGCCATGCATTATACATTTTTATGTTCTTAAGCTAACAAAGTGACTTTGAATCTATAAAAAGCACCAAAAATAAGTATTCCATTTATTTTTGCCTCCTGAGTGGCCTTACCCACTGCCATCCCCCTCGCAGCCCGGGGGGGCCCGACGGGACCAGGGTCCAGCCCCCTGTGGCAGCGGCGGCCGGGTGACCCCGCCGCCCCCGGGCCTCTGAGGACTCCGAGGGCCCTTCTTGCACTCCTGCTGGGGAGAGTCCACGGCCTCGTGCCTGACGCCTCCGGGGACTGTCACCTCCCAGGCCTCCCGTCCCTGACTCTCTCCATGTGAGTCTTGCTGGTTCCTCTCCTTCCCCCAACGTTCCGCACCCTGTTCTCTGCTCAGAATGCTTCTCCCTGGCCCTCTGACCAGCTGGCGGACTCCTACGCATCCGTCAAAATCCAGCCGAATGCCCCTCTGCCGGGAACTCTCCCGCGTCCGCGGACTGACAAGGGCCCCTCGCCACCCACACTTTGTGTCTGTCCCTTCTCAGAGCCGAAAGGGCGGCCTGGGCGGCCTCGCCAGCAGGAGCTCGGCGCCGGGAAGAGGGGCAGAGGGGCGGGGGAGGGGACGAGGGGGAGGATTCCGCAGAAGGTCGACGTGACCAGATGCGGAGCGAGTGGCCACGGCGGGGGCCGGAGGGGCCGCCCGGCTTCAGGGTGGCGGGGGTGGCCACGCAGGGCTGGGATCCCGGCCCGGTCAGCAGAGGCGAGCCCCCTGAGGCCCCAGCGCCCCGCTGACGGCATTCTCCCGCCAGGGAGCAGGTGGCGTCCTGGCCTCGGAGTGCCTGTGGCCTGGAGGCCACACAGCCCCTGATGCTGACCTGCAGCCCTCCCCTGCGGCCCTGCCCCTGCGGCTCTCCCTGGACGGTGCTGGTGCTGACATCAGAGGCCTGACCGGAGGGTCTCTGGGCTGCCCTGCTGGAGGGGGCGACGGGGGTGGGGGTGGGGAGCGAATCCCATGCTCCCTGCTGAGCCCGTGGCCCTGGGCAGGAGACGGGCCTCAGAACCTGAGGCCGCGGGTGCACGTGGGCGGTGAGGCTGCGCTCGGCCCTGCTCCCGGCAGTCGCCAGCCCGGCCTCAGGCCGCAGTTCCTGGTTTCCGAGTTTCCTGCGCACAGAGTGAAGACGGGGCCCGGCAGGGTCCCGAGGAGCCGCCAGCCCCGGCGGCTGTGAGTCTGGGGCACATGCTGTCCCTTTGACCTCCGAGTGGGGAAACGGTCTCGCTAATGGTGGCAATTTGACCGCGGGTGGCATCTGGGGAGGCTGGAGAGGAGGCCGGGTGAATCCGGGGCCCGCGTGTGGGGCTAACTTGGGTCGGGAGGCTGCCGGTGTGTGCCGACGCGGCCCCCGGCGCCCTCCCCACCCAAGGCCAGGTGCAGGCCCCTGGAGGGGCAGCTCAGGGCGGGAGGGAGGGGAGATGAGGGCCGGCTCTCTGCTTGGACCCTGCGCCTTCCCTTGGCGCTCAGGGCCCTGTGTGCAGGCATGCGTGCATGTACACGTGTTTGCACACACGTATGAGGCTGTGTGAGTAGACACATACACGTGCACGCGTGTGCGTGGGGGTGTGGGGCTGTGTACATGTGAATACAGTTACCCTGCATAGCGTGAGTGTGCAGTTTCCGGTCCCTGAACCCCCAGTGTCTGGCCCAGCACCCCCGCCCCCGCCCCCCGCCACTGGCCACGGGTCCACGTGAGAGCAGCCAGCCTCCTCGGAGGTCTCCTCTGGCCACGGAGGTGGCTCTGGGTCTGTAGCCTGCCTCCCCACATCAGCCTCCCCGGGGGGTTTGGCCTTGTCGCCTCCCCTGGAGCAAGGCTGGGGCTGCCGTGGGCTGGCTCCTGCCTCCCGGGGGCCCTGCCTGGAGGAGGTCAGAGTGCCGGGTTCAGATGCTGTCCTGTGTGCCTTGTGGGCCTCACTCTCGGCACCCGGAACCCCGTCCGGGCCGCGCTTCTGTGACCCCGCTCTGAGGTTCCCTCACGGTCACGGGCGGCTCCCCCAGCAGGACCTGGCCATTCGGCCGGCTGCAGCGCTCCCCGACCCCCGTCCGCCCTGTGCGGTTTCCCGCTCACACAGGTCTGCACACATCCTGGCCCTCCTTCCGTCCCGGCTGGCCTGTTGCCTTGTTCCTGATCCCCTTGTCCCTGGATGGCGACTCCCTGTCCCCCCCTTCCCCCCACCGGCCCTCCGGTTGGCCCCTCGCAGCCCTTCAGTGGAGGTGGCCGATTCGGGAGGGGGCTGCGTGTCCTCAAGGGGGCTTGCCTCAGCGTCTGTCGGTGTCGCCAAGGGCTGACAGCACAGACTCGGCAGGCCCCGGGGCCCCGCTGCGGCCGCCCGGCCTCCATTCCGAAGAGCAAAGCCAGTGCGCCTGCTCCGTCTGGCGCCAGGAGGAGCCTCCTTTACCGGAGGACCAGGTTTGCGGGCGGAGGGGGTGCTCTTGTCCGCCCACGTCCTCCTGGGCGCCCGGCCTCTCACCAGGCCCGTGTGTCTAGCCCGAGCTGGGGAAGCGATGTGGGCCTTGGCGGGCCCCTCCCGACCTAGGGGTCCTGCGGGAGCCCGGCCCCGCCCCCATCAGACCTCGAACCCTTCTCCCGAGTCATGGCCGCGAAGGAGGTCGAGTTGTTTAAACCGTCCCGGTGACAGGGAGCCCCGTGCCTCCTGGGGGCTGGGGCGTTGAACGCGCGGTCCGCTCCTGTCTCCGCTGCTCACTGGGGACTCTGCCCTCCCCGAAATGCGGGACCTCGGGAACCCCCGGGCCCCAGCCAGCCGTCCCCTGAGGGCCGGTGTCCCTCGGAGGTGATGGGGCGGAGGATGCCTGGACGTCTGCCCCGCCCTGTGCTCCTGGGATGCAGGCAGGTCCCCTCCGTCCCTGTGTGGGTACCCACTGACCCCCTAGCCCGCTCTTCCTGGGTGTCCTGCGTGCCGGCCCACGCGGGCCCTGCTCCCCAAGGGCACGCTCGTGAACAGCACCTCACCTTCCAGGGGCTTCCGGCTCTGTGGGCAACTGTTAGCGAATGGTCACAATTTTGGGGTGCAGGGAACCCCAGAAGCTCCTTACCCTGTACCCCTGGTGAAACTGTCCCACTCCTGTCTCTGGAGAGCGTCCTGGTGACGGGCTCACCCTGGCCTGAGGGAAGCCGAACGCTGAGCCTTGCACGGGCCAGGCCTCCGGGCACCAGGGAACCCAGTACTCCGCCCTTTTGCCCCGGCCCCTCCCAGGCCTTCCTGATCCGTGTCCACACCTCCGGCTCCCTTCCTCTGCCAGGCCCCTGGGTGCCAGCACCTTGTCCCTCTGCACAGCTGGGACGCGCCCCGTCCAGGGTGAGTGCAGGAGGCCATCGCCACTCTGCACCCCTGCATCTGGGGCTGCAGGGTGTCCCGCCCCCGTCCACCGTCCCTCTCCTGCCCGGGGGGCGATTCAAGAGACCCCCTCTGAGATTTAGTTCTGCACCTGCTGTGTGCAGATTTTGTGCTGGTGACCAGGGGACGAGGACATAGTCCTGCCTCAGAGAGCCCACAGAGGTGACACCATGGCATAGGAGGAGGGCAGGAGGGCAGGGGACAGATGTCTTTTATCCTGATTGTGACTCCTGGCTCTTAGATTTAAGGAAAGGGTGCTAAGATAGAGAAGGAACAGCTTTGAGTCGGGAAAACCTTTCTCTGCCTATTACTAATAATGGGCTTGAGCCCTGGTCCCCTGACCCCGACCCCCAGGGCTCCTTAAACCTTATCTGTGCAGCGGGCCCCCTGGGCTGTTGCTTGCTGAGTGAAGTGGAGAGGCGACAGTGTGTGGGCAGCACAGACTCTGGTGACATCGGGTCCAGGCTCCTTCCTCTCCCAGAGTAGGAAAGCAGGCAGGGAGGCAGGCTAGCCTTCCGCTTGGAGGAGCAATGGGATTTCCCATTTGTTCATTCATTGGATCATTTATTCCCTCTATCATTAATTAAGTTATTCAAGAATCTTCACTGAACATCTTCTGTCTGCAGTGTTCTAGGCCCTGGGGGTCCTCCGTTTCCTTGGAGAAGAAAGAATCTGGCTACAAACAAATCATTGGCGGTGGGGGGGGGGGCGTGCTGTGAGTACGCTGATGCAGGTTGGTGATGACCGGTGTAGGGGCCATGCCACCTGAGGTCTGCCATGCAGGTGGGCTTGGGCCGAGTCCTGAATCCAGGCCTGCGAGGGTCTGGTGGGCCAGGCAGGGTGGTAGGGGTTCTGTCAGGACCCCAGTGGGGTGATGGCGATGATGATGGTGGTGATGATGGTGGTGATGATAATGATGGTGATGATGATGATAGTATTGATGGTGGTGGTGATGATGATGGCAATGATGATGGTGACAATGGTGATTATGATGGTGGTGATGGTGATAGTGATGATGATGATGGTGGTGGTGATGATGGTGCTGATGGTGATGGTGATGGTGATGATGATGATGATGGTAGTGATGATGGTGATGGTGATGATGATGATGATGGTAGTGATGATGGTGATGATGGATACAGTGATGATGGTGACAATGGTGACGGTGGTGATGATGATGATGGTGATGGTGATGGTGATGATGGTGGTGAGGACGGTGATGATGGTGATGATGGTGGTGATGGTGATGTAGGGGATCGTAAAAGCTATCATTCATTGTCCTTAAGTAAACGATGGTTCAAACACCGCTGTGTATTAACTCATCTAATTCTCACAATCAGATGGATGCTGCTGTCTACCCACACTTCAGATGAAGAGGTTGGGGTCAGGAAGGGCACGGTCATTTGCACAAGATCCCATATCTATCAGTATTGGAGCCAGATTTTGAACTCGGGGAACCCGACCTTGGGATCCCTGCTTCTGACTGAAACTTCTGGTGAAATCCAGCGGGCTCGCTTGCCCGCCGGGCTTGCTCTCCCGTCGAAGCCACCAGCAGCCTGCCCGTGCTGCCCTCATTGTTACTGCGAATGGCTGGATTAATCTTTGTCAAGCTTGCACTTTCCCCCAAAGTTCGAATTAACCTCAACATTAATTCGCTGATCAGGCGCCCGCGGTAGGTCACACGACGCGAGCACCTGTGATGTTCTGGTGCCTTTCCTGGGAAATTATTGCGATGTGCTAAATGGGGGATTTAAAGGTTACTTGTTCCCCTGCAATCTATGAACTGTTTTATGAAAAAGTCATAACTGAGATAATTGAAGTGTCAGAAAGGGAAAAAAAGGATAAGAAACCCAATCAACAATTCCCTTATCACTTACCCATCATCCTAATTTTATTTGGTATTTTGGCAACCCACCAGTTCGAGAATATTGCTCTGGGCAGAGGGAAAGGAGAGGAGGGAGGAAATCGCAGAATCGCAAATGTCACAGCTGGGGGGAGGGGGCTCAGTTATCTGCGCTAAGTCTCCGATTTTATCCAGGTTTTGGGCTCCACAGCCCCAGAGGTATTCAAGCATTCCATGGGTAGCTTTCTGAACTAGGCGCTGTCGACAGGATTAGCGTATGCTATGGCCGCTGACCCAGGAGAGCCCCAAGGGTCCTTCCAATCTGAGCTTCGAGGATTCTCGGTACTTTGGTCTCGGCCAGAGAAGCAAACAACCTTTGTACGGCCACACAGCAGACTCGAAACTGGAGTCCAGACGTTGGAATGTCTCGTCCTGGTTCTTTCTGGACTGAGTTCAGGGGGAGAGAAGCTAGGAAGTACGTTTGGGCCTGGGGGTCAGATACGGTGGGGACGGGGAGAGACTGGAGACAAATCTCGATGACTAGGTTAGCTCGTGTGTGTGTGTGTGCGCGCACGCGCGCGTACAAGTGTGTCTGCTTAACAGCTTTGAAGAGTTCGCTCTGCAATTCTTGTGGTTGAATAATATATTGAAGGAGTGTTAAGCGGCGTCAAAGCCAGAAATGATATTTGGCCAGGAGCCCAGACTCTATCAACGGCCTGGCTTGGCCTGTGGGCCTGGGGACCCCGAGGCAGAACCGGGCCTGGGCAGGGCCCATCTGGCCTGAGGCTGGCCCTCTGAGCCAGCGTTCCGGCAGGCAGCCGCCAGCAGGTGTGATATTAGCCGATTCTGGCGGTCCCTGCTGAATTCCCAGCTTTTTCCCCACCAGTGTCCCACGTGCCACCCTCCGTGGGCAGCGAGCGTGGCCCTCCCCCGCTACCCTCCGTGTGGAGGACGCGGTCAACACCGTTCGTTACTGGGCAAACCTGGGCCCGGGCCTGAATTCTGCATTTCTGTTCACCTCCCAGGTGCCCCCGGCCCTGCTGGTCCTCAGACTTGGCGCTGCAGAGCGAGCTCGACGGGGAATCTCCCCGCGAGAGGGGTCTTCTGCCTCGGCCACGTCAGGCGGGAGAGCGGGGGATTGTACAAAGCCGTCGATGCTAAGACTCTGTCAAAAACAAGACAACAGGTCCGCAAGCAGAGTCGCTCAGGCCAAGCCACACCCCGCCAGGCCGAGGCTAACTTCCTGCCGCTTCCCCGAGGTGGAGTCTCAGAGCAGACAGCCAGGACCCTGTGATCGGCTAGCTAGCGCTGGGTGGTCTGCGGCGGGACCCCCAACAGCCCCCGGGGGCCGGCCGGCGAGCCGCGACTCTTCCGCCTTCCTGTCCGCACTTGGCTCTGTCTGCAAAAGCCCCTCAGTCAGCTCAGCTCCGCAGAGCCCCGCTCCGCCTGCCGGACTCGACGCTGCCCGGTTCCAAGAGCACTTTGCTCGAACACACGTTCGCGATGTTCCGTTGGCCCGTTTGCCTCCCCGGAGCTGCCGTCCCGTGGGTTCCCTGTGCGGCGGCTCTGAGTCTGGGGCCGGGCTTGTGCCGGAGGGGGGCCCGCAGGGGTCTGCAGCCCGGGGGTCCGGGTGTAGATACTGCTTTCGCTTCTTGGTGCGCGTCCCTGGCAAGTGACTTCACGTCCCCGGCTGTCCCCTTCTCGCTTGCGTGGCGTGTGTAACACCCAGGCAGTGTCACCGAGCGCCGCGCTAGAGGGATACCTAAGTATAGTCACCGCAAGGGAGACGAGAGGATGAGTAAGAGCGAGGCCCTGGGGACGGAACAGCGAGGGGGGAGGAGAGCTCCTTCCCGGGCTGGGCTGCTGGCTGCGTTAGGAAGGCGGCGGCGGGCCCCGTCCAGGAGGCCCCTCCCCCAGCCTGGGTGCCTGGGCGGGTCTGGGAGCCGGGAGGCCCCTCCCCCAGCCGGCATGCTGTCCGGACAGGAGAGCCGGGAGGTCTTCCCGGCAGAGGGGCCGTAGCTCCAGGCTCCCTCCCTCCCCGCGGCCCACACCTGCCCCCACGGTCTTCACAGATATGCACAGACCTCACGCTGTTCCTAAAACGCTCTTACCTGGAGGGCTTCTACCCTGTCTCCAAATGGAGAGACCTCAAGTTTCCCCCCTTCTCTGTAAACGAGTGGAAACACAGTGAAAACAACTCTGTTATTTCTTTCTGGCCTGCGGTGTGGCCCCTGGAGCCTCCCGGCTGGGGCCCCGCTGGAAGTGACCAGGAAGATGAGGCGTCGAGAAACAGGGATCCTCTGGTCAGGACCTAGCGTCCTGGTCTCCCCGGGAGCGGGGAGGAGCCTCAGGGAGCACCGTCTGAGCCTCTCCCGGGAGCGGGGAGGAGCAGCAGGGAGCACCGCCTGAGCCTCTCCCGGGAGCGGGGGAGGAGCAGCAGGGAGCACCGCCTGAGCCTCTCCCGGGAGCGGGGGAGGAGCAGCAGGGAGCACCGCCTGAGCCTCTCCCGGGAGCGGGGGGGGGGAGGAGCAGACCGCGCCTGCCAGTTCATCGAAGCCCCGCGTCCACAGCTGCGTCCTCCAAGACGCTGTTCGCTCCCTGACGTGCGTGTATTTTCCACGGCCTGTCACCCCTGTCACCCCTGTCACCCCTGTCACCCCCCGCACTGTGATGTCTGCAAGGCAGGACCTCACTCTGTCTGCTGCTGTCCCGGTGCCCGGAGGAGCAGCGGCGTGGACTGTGGCTGAAGGAGCGCAGGACGGAGAGAGAACGGGGGCGCTGACTTCCGGCCAGGCTGACAGAAGCCCAAGGGCGGGGGGGGGTGCCCGCCGTTGGACCCCACCGCCTCCGCCAGCCCCGCGTTACCACCAGGCTGTGCCCCCCCACCAGCGGGCACCACACTGAACGAGCCCTCAGGCCCGTGCTCCTGCCTCGCCCCGGCACCAGCTGCCTGCCCTGAGCCTGTCCCGCAAGTCAGGGCACCGGGAGCTGAGGCCAGCCCCGGATGGGGGCACGGGACGGGGGATGGGAAGGCCCCGTCCCCCACCCCCACCCTTCGTTGGACTCAGGACCCGGCCCCAGCCGCTGAGCTGTAGGCATGAGGGCGGTGAACCTGACAATTCCCAGTTCGCTGGCCCAGTATGATGAGGAAGCCAGGACTGGGCCCCTAGGACGGGGCCACCAGGACACAGCCACCAGGACAGGGCCACTGGGATGGAACCACTGGGGTAGGGCCACGATGGCAGGGCCACCAGGACGCGGCAACCAGGGTTGAGACCACTGTGCCCACGGCCTCTACGTGGTATACAGGTCCTGCCTCAGCCCCCGCAGGCCCGTCTGGCCCCTCCAGGCCTCGGGCTGGGCCCTCACGAGCCTGTGGAGCTGCCGCTCTGTCCCCCACCATTTTCCAGATGAGGCGGAGGCTCAGGCAGGTGAAGAAGGCTGGCTGGTCTTGGCCGGGAGCGGGGCAGGTGTGACCCCGGGGCGGGGAAAGCAGGGAGGCCAGAGCACGCTCCACAATCTGAACTTGAATCTGGCTTGGCCAGATGCTCTGACCTGAGCCGGGCGACCTCCCGGGGTGTCCGTGCCCCAGGGCTAAAGCGAGGCCGTGAATTCAGTATCTGTCGCTGTGGAACCAGTTACCCCCCAGCACGGGGCTCGACACAGCTCGTCCGAACGGGGCTGCGGTCTCGTCTGAGGGTGGCCCGGCTGGGCGGTCAGCACCCAAGCTCCCTCGTGCGGTCGTTGGCGGGCCCCTGGCCCTGGTCCTGCAGCACAAGAGGGAGAGGCCACGCCCAGGGACCAGGTGCCCAGGGGTCTCGGGAAAGACATCCCGTGGCTTCTGCACCTTCCATTCCCTGGAATCGAGTCGTGAGTCATACAGTGCGGCCACGTGGAGGGGAGAGAAAGACACCGGGGCACAAATACCAGGAGGCGGGTCACCGTGGGGACGGTGGGGATCTCCGAGGTGGCCCACGGGAGTGGGGGGACCTGCCTCACAGGGGCGAGGCCATTAGAGAGATCAGGCACCTGCTTCTCGAAACGGCCGGCACGCTGGGAGCTGGATGGGTTCGCCCGTCGCTCAGCTTAATTCTCCACGGCGACGCCCCAGGCTCTCCCCGGTCTTGGGGGACACGGGGGCCGAGAGGATCCTGCGGTCAAACGCAGCGCGGCGGGTGCTCGGGTGGGGAGGCGAGGCAGAGGAGAGCATAGCGTGGCGGCGCCATCCCCACGGGCGATGTGCCCGCGGCCTCCGTGGGCCCGGGAAGGCCATTCTGGCGTCAGAGCCCGGACGGCGAGTCCAGACTCAACGGCGCGATTAACCCCGCACGCGGAGCTGCCGAGCCGTGAAATGCGCGCGGCGAGAGTGCCTGCGGCGGTGAACCCGCCTTATGCCAGGCGGCCGCGGAACAGCTGAAGCCCGCACGCAGGCCGCTTTTAGACTAGATTGCTTGTCTTTATATAGCCGGTGTGCTTTCTTCCGGCTCCGCGTCTTACGGGGGCGCCGATGTAGGTCAGATATTGCCTGGCGAGAGCTAATTAATATACTCGTATCAAAGGAAGGGAGAACAGCAAGCATGCACCCCGCCTGCTCGACGGGGCCTGGGAACCAGCGTTCCAGAACGGAGCTTTGGGAAGGCCCGTTCGGCCCGAGGCGGGCCCGGCCCCGCTCCTGCCAGCCGGGAGAGCCCAGGCGTGGGGCCCTGCCTGAGGTCTTGTGCTGTCTCCAGAGCAGCTGGTCCAGCCCCGCAGGCCCCCCGGGCCAGGGTCAGCTGTGACCGGAGGCCTCGTGGGCCACCCCTGCTCCGCCCCTCCCCCCTCTCAGCCCCAAGTCCTCCCTGGGCCCCCTAGTGTCCGTGTCCAGCCAGGCCTGTCTCTAGGACCCGCCATCCAGCCGCCGCCGCCTCTGCTGGGGGCTCACAGGCACCCCCACCCTGGGCCCCACAGTGCGTCCCATCAGCTCCTCCCACAGACCCTGTGTCTGTAGTCCACAGTTCTGTCCTTCCGGGGACAGAGCCCGAGGGCTGCCCAGATCCCCCTGCATCTGGTCTGGACAGGCCCTGTGGGCTGGGTGGTGTCTTCACAGGAGACCCAGGGGCAGCCCCTCCTGCCCTGTTCGTGCCTTTCCTGTCCACGCCGTCCACGCATCCACGCCATCCACACTGGTGTCAACATCTGTAGCCTCTCAGGGCCTCCCGACACCCCAGGTGCCCTTCCAGTCATTTCCAGCAGAGGCTCAAGTGGTCCCGGTCAGCCCCAGAGTCAGATCACCTCCCTCGTCCTGCCCCAAACTCCCCAGAGGCCCTCAAGGTCCCGGCGGTGCCCCGTGAGGCCCTGTGAGCCAGCCTGGCCCCTCCCCGTCTCCTGCTGAGCCTGCCGCACGCTGGGCTCTGGCGCCTTCACAGGGAGAGGACAGCGGGCCATACGATCGGAGGCACTGCCGCTTTCTCGCTGAGTGCCACCGGTCGTCCGGCTGGGCACCGAAGACCCCTCCCCGCTTCTCACCAGAGTCACTGTCCCGGAAGACGTTTCTGACAGCGGCTGCTGGGGCTCTGAGGATGTGCCCAGGACAGCTCGCCGGAGGACCCGGAACCCGCGCCGCCGTCGCTCGAAGCCCAGGCAGGTGCAGGCTGCACGCGGAGGCAGAGGGTGCCAGCAGGGCAGGGCACGTGCCAGGACCCAGGTCGGCGGCTCAGGCGGGGCCCCTGGGATCCCCCTGGTGCTCCGGGTCCCAGGAGCGTTAACCACACGCAAGGCCGGCATCTGAGAGGGAGCCTGATTGCGGGGGACGGTGAGCTTCCCGCGCGGCCCAGGCCGAGGGCCCTGGGTGAGCTGTGGCTGGCCCCAGGCCCCGCGCCCGAGAGAGAGGTGCGGACGCTGGAGGGAGCCCGCCCCAGCTCCCGGTCAAGAGCAGGAGGGCCCCTCAGACGGCCTTCCCGGCTGCCCACGCCCGTGAGTGAGCGGGTGCGGCCGGCCGTGTTCTGGGGAAGGCGGCTGCACCCGCTGATCAGGTTCTCCGTGTTTGAATCCGAGTTGTGCTCCTGCCGACAGCAGGACCGGCGAGAATGAGCTTTTAGTTCCCCAGCCGGTGCCCTTGGCCACGCAGGCCTCTGAGCCCGTTTCCCTCCTAAGGAACGGGGCTGACGGGGTCCCCTCTGGGGCTGCCGGGCTGAGCGAGCCCAGCCCGGCGCCCCACACCGCCACCCCCGCGTGCCCGCTCCCCGCGCGCGGCCCCCGTCTGCCCCTGGGCACAGGCCCTTCCTTCCTCTCCCGCTTCTGCCGCACGCACAGGGACTGGCGCTTTGTTCTGTTCACTGCCGTGCAAATGTCACGGAAGAATTTAAATGAGGAGAAACGTCTCAAAGGTTGTGTTTCTGGCAGTATTTCAGGACACTTACAATTAGGGGTGCGGCGAGGTCCCGTCCCGCGATCAGGAGGCAATAACGCAGCAGAGATAGAGCCTGCTCCTCGGGCCTGCGCCCCGTGTGCTGGGGCCGAGGGACGGGGGGCTGGCTGCGCCTTGCGTGCTGGGTCCCTCCTGGTCTCCCGCGATCGGGCCGGCAGTCTGCAGCCCGCTGGCCCTCTGAGCTCTGGAGCCGCGAGTGAGGTCTGACGGAGGCAGCTGGCCCCCCCTGGCTTGGCCCGCAGAGTCGCCTGAGGGCCTCCCCTGTCACTGCCCCACGCTGACCCCTCCGGGTGGGTCTCTATTACAGTCCTGCCCGAGGGGGACATCTGGCTTACTTCTGGTCCCGGCCTCAGGACACTCCACTCCTGATCCTGGTCCCGGGTCCTGCTCGGGTGGGAAGAGGGTATGGACACTTTCTCAGCATCTACTGCTCGCCGACCCTGTGCTTGGCGTGCAGGACCTCGTCGGTCTTCACTGTCCTACGAAGTGGCCCTGACAGTCATCCCCACCTCACAGGTAAGAAAACAGAGCCCCAGAGAGGCCTAAGGGACAGGTCTGAGGCCACACAGGAGGTTGGGCAGGACAGGTGATCACAGTGGAGCAGAGGGGAGGAGCCCGGCAGGCTGCCTGGAGGAGGTGACCTCTGAGCAGAATCCTGGAACATGGTGAGAAGTTAGATGGGTGGAAGGCGCGTGTGCGTTGGAGGGGCCAAACCTCCACAGTGAGCGGCATTACGGGAGCCCCACGTCCCTGGGGACAGCACGTCCTCACGAAGGAGGAAAGGGGGGTTCTGAGGGGGGCGGGGCTTTGCCCAGATCAGGGGTGGATCTGACCCCATTGCTGGGCTCGTGGTTTGAGGCTCTGTTTGTGACAGTAGAACCAGCTCAGCAATAAGCCCACCGGAGCGGCCGCCTCCCCAGGCCCAGTTAGGGGGACCCGGGTGCCCGCGGAGGGGACGGGGCTCCGAGCAGGCAGCCCATCACTTTCCCACTCGTGTGGCGCTTTGTCAGACGACTGGGAGCAGGTGAGCTCTGGATCGCGGTGCCTGGGCCTCCGACGCGTCGGGTAAAGGCTGAGCCTGGGAGGAGGCGGGAGCCAGACGGGCAGGAAAGAAGCACCCGGAGGGGAGGGGGCTTGGCGGCTGTGGCGCGGCCTGGAGTGGGCGGCCACCTGTCCCAGCTGGCTGTGTGACCTTGGGCATGTCCCTCAGCCTCTCTGAGCCTGTTTGTTTGTAAAGAGCGATGAGCCTCCCTGGTCGATACACAGCGAACTGAGGACTGTCACCAGACCCAGAGCAGACTCCCGGACACATGCCCACTCCTCCGTCTCTCCTGCCATGTGCCCCGTGTCCCCACAGCGTCTGCCCGGCTCCTGGGGACCAGATCCTGACTTGGATGGCATCGTGAACCTGCCCGTGTGGGGGGGAGGTGGCGGGGGATCCGCTCTGTTCCAAGCGTCTACTCTTCTGGTCAGTCGGTAAAATGTTAAAACAAGCACGTGAGTCAGTAACCCCGTCCTGACCACTGCCCTGGGCGTGGGCGTGGGTGTCACCCTCCTCGCCCGGTGGCCACGCCCACGCAGGGGCACAGGTGTGCAGCACCCAGGTGCCCAGCCCTTGCCCCCCCACCTCGTGACTGCCAGCATCCGGCTGGGGCTGTTTCCCGCCTTTTCCAATGGTCACTCGGGGACTCTGCCCATGGGGGTGTCCGGAACTGAATTGCAGACCCCCAAATTCCTGTTGGGGTATGGCTGTCTTTGGAAGAAGCTTGTTACAGGAGGAATTAGTTAAGATGGGGTCACCCTGGAGCAGAGTGGGGGCCCCCCATACCATACCGGTATAGACGCGCTCCCAGAGAGAGGGTACAGGGGCGTGAAGAGATGGGGGTGTGGCTTCTGTAAGGCAAGGGGGGCCAAGGCTGGGGCGCCGTGGGAGCTGGGGGGGCCCAGGCGCCAGAAGGAACCAGCCCCGGACATCCGGTCTGGGACAGCTGGCCTTCAGAGCTGAGACGGTAAATGCCTCCCATTGAAGCCGCCAGCTTCGAAGCTTTGTTACACGGTCCCGGAGCCTGACACCGTGAGGAAGCGGTGAGCTGTCCCAGGAGCCCCGGTGGGGAAGGACCGGGGAGGGGGGCTGGGCGGGGGGCTGGCATCTGGAAACCAGTCACTCCTTAGTTGTTCCTGCTGTGGGGCCCGGCCTCGGCAGCAGAGGGAAACGGAGGCAGCATTCCCGGCAGCGCCCGGGACAGACCAGGTCCTCTCCCCCCCACCCCCCGGCATCCTGTGACCCCGGCCCCCCGGAGCTCCCCTCTGTCTCGGTTTGTGCGGAGCCCCTGCCCCCGCGGGCCTGCAGCCCCCGCCTCCGGGCGGTCTGTGCTTTCACCGTCTCCGGACGGCGGCCGACGCTTTGGTCTAAAGGCTCACCTAACTCACCCCGTTCCAGAACTACGGGCAAAGTGCGCGCGGCCTCCCCGGGCCGGGCTCCCGGCCCGCTCACGCGTCCAGCCTCCTCCAGCAGAACTGAGTGTGACTTTCCACAGCGTTTTCCTCGTTCCCAGGAATTAGCTTGTCAATAGCAGAGGAAGTTTAGGTCTTTGTTCTTCTTCCGGGCCTCATTATTCCCCATGGAAATTCCGCTCAGGGATCTGGGCAGTGTCCCCACCGAATGCTCATCCATCCGTGAGCTCACGTAGCGATTATTAATTCTTTTATAAATAACTTGATCTTCATCAGGGGTGCATCTTATTTATGATAACTGTTGTATTATTTAGATGTCGACGGCTCTGTTCACTGCGGCGGCTGCGGGGGCCGGCAGCTGGGAGAGCGCCGGGCTCTTCCGTCTGGGTTCAAGGCGGCGGCAGCCCCCCCCCACCCGAGTCCTTCTTCCTCCCGCCCTCTCCTCGCTCGCTGCCCCATCGCCCGCCCCTGGGTGGGCCAGCTGGCGCCGTGCATCGAGAAGGGCGGCCAGCGTGCTGGGTGGGGACTGGGGCGGGGGGCCGTCTCTGAAACTCCTCGGATGTGAGACCTTGCCCCTCGGGTTTTCGGAGACGAGTGCCCTGTTGCTCCGAGGGCAGGGTCCGTGTGCGCACGCAGGAGCCGGGCCTCCAGCTGGGTGTGTCTCCACCAAGGCCCGTTGCGGGGACTCTACTGGCCGACCTCATGAGCAGGTCCTGGCTGGTCCCCAGCTCCATGCCCTTGTCCCCACGCTGCCCGCCCCCGTCACCAGAGGATCCAACTAAAACCACACCATCTGGGGTGCCGACCACTGGCCCCGTGTGTCTACTTAAATTGAAACCGATTCATTGAAAACTGAGATAAACGGGGGGGGGGTGGGGGACAAGCAAGGTCTGTCTCCTGGCCCCACTCTTCCCATCGCCGCTCGCACTGCTTCTCCTTGGTCGTTCCTTTACTATAAGCCACGCCGTGCAGCAGTCAGCTCGGCTGCGTAACAAAGCATCGCAGGTGGGCGCCTCAAACCGCAGAAACGCGTGGTCTCACGGCTCCAGGGTGGGGCAGGGCAGGGCCGGTCCTCTGAGCCTCCCTCCTGCGCACGCGGACACGTCTCCGCCCGGTGTCCTCGTGAGGGTGTCCCTGTGGTGTGCCCGTGTCCTGGTCTCTTTTCATAAGGACAGCAGCCCGCTCGGATCGGGGCCCCAGTGACCCCGTTTGCCTTCATCGCCTCCAGAAAGCCCATCTCCAGGCACAGTCACCCCCTGAGGTGCTGGAGAGACATCGTGGGGACACGGGTGACCCACGAGGAAGCCACTGCAGTCTCCAGATGGAGAGGGGTCTCAGGAGAAGCGTGAGCAGCTGGCAAGTTTAAGAGGAAGACCCGTCGGGCGTCTGCGTCCAGCACTGGCGCCAGGTCCCCGGGGCACAGAGCCTCGCGGGACCCGGACCGCGGCAGGCGGCCGCACGGCCCCGGCTCCAGGTTTCTCGCCGCAAAGCGAGCTCTTTCACCAGCTTGTTCTGGAGACAAAGTGAACGACCCCCGAGGGTGGGCGGGCGGCTGGTTTCCTCCTTCACTCCTCTGTCTCTCCCTCGCTCGTCCCACCCGTGCGTGTGAGTCCTCTGGGTGCTGAGTCCCGGGGGCAGGGGCCACTGGGGGCCAGACAGGGAGGGTCCTGCCTCCGGGGGTAGGAGATGGCGGCGAGGGTGGAAGTCCCTGTCCTCACAGGAGCGAGGACACCAATCGGGAGAGGGGCTTCCCGGAGCAGGTGACCTTTATGTCACGAAGAGCCCGGGCCCCCGCTGCCTGAGAGGCGCTGTGGGCCTGAGGCGAGCCCTCGTCGGGGACAAGGGGGAGGGCGGGCTGGCCCTACAGGACCCCCCGGTAGCTGGACCCTTGCCCAGTGGCCGGGCTGAGCGTGTCAGGGTCACTGGCGGCCCCGTCCTCCGCAGAGCCTCCCCCGGTCCCCCTCCCTCTGAGGCATTTAAATGAATTTGCATACATTTCCAAGGAGCCTGATTGTTTCAGGAGAGACACTTTGAATCATAAATATATGCACCCTCCCAGGCTTTTATTGAAGAATTCCATAAATATCCCACCTGACATCTCCCAGCTGGCTTTGTCCCCCCCCCGCACCCCCCCTCGCCCCCAACTTCTTTCTTTTAATTTCTCACCATCTCGCTGCCAGCGAGGCAGGGGCTTCTATTTTCGTTTTTCCTTTCTCACCCAGCAGCTTCCCTTCTGGGTGGGCTCTGGCGGCCTGCCAGCCTTTGGGGGTCCCTGGAAACACCAGGGGGACTAGACTGTGAGCGGGCTCTTGGCAGGTGCCGCCCTCGAGAAAGCCCAGGCTCTGTGCCGCCTCCCCTCCGTGTGCTCGGGGGAGGGGAAGGGGCCGCAGGGCTGGGGGCGAGCCCGCAGGGGAGAAGAGGCC